>JAAFKN010000264.1:0-16251 GCA_011800035.1 Thermochaetoides dissita | reverse complement strand
GATCGCTGCCACGTTTGGTACGCAGGATGTTTCTGGACCCTGAATTGGAATTGCCGACATGTTCATGTTTTCTGACGCACCCTGTCTGTCTCCAGCCGCCGTTGGTGGTGCCTATGACTTCACCCGAGCCGCCGCTGCGAACCTGCGTGAGAAGGAGGACTGGGTCAACAATGGCATTGGTGGTCTCTTTGCCGGTGCCACGATGGGCCTTACCAGTACGGATTGATCCCTGAAAGAACGCATGTGGACAACACCGAATCGGGCTGACTAATCCTCACCCTTCTACCAGCCGGCCGTATCCCCCGCGTCCTGGGCTTCGCCGTCCTGACTGGCGCCGTGCTGGCCACTGCCGAATATGCGGGCAGCGGTCTGAGGGGAGTCTTCAAGCGCGATGTGGATGAGTACGAGCGGAAGGAGTTCCTGCGCAAGAACAGGAGGAGGCCAATCGAAGAGACGCTGGCTGAGATTGGCGAGGGCAGAGGTGAGTGATTTCGTGGTGACTAGGATCTGGGTTAGTACGGATGACTGACCGTATCACAGGTATCAAGCCGCCGGGCTACTACGAGCGGAGGGCACAGAGGCTTAAGGAGAAGTATGGTGTCGATATCAACCCCGTCTGCGCTGACCCGGACCAAGCTTAAAGAGACGAGGCCCGAGGAAGGGGTTGGTTGGCTTGCTGCAGACGCTGTAGACATACAAAAAGCAGATTGGCTAGCCACCTTAACATGGGAGCACTGTACCATAGGGGACCAACTGAGTTCTGGCCGTCTTTTGCTCCCTTATTTGTCTCTGCCCAAAAATATGTCCTACAGTTTCGGCAGTAAACTCACATCTTCCTAGGTATGATGATCATTTTCAAGAGGCTGTTTATGAGCAGCTGTCATGATCATACCCACCCATATCACCTATATTGTTCTATTTCTGATGAGCATCAACGCAGCCCTATCTCAACCCCTTTTCATACGTTACAAAAACTAATTGTTCGTCAGCTTGCCTTGACCTTCTAACGATCAAAACGTGAAACATGAAGGGCGGTATGTCATGCACATGGTGTAGCCATCCATCGTTTGCTGGTGAAGTTGTGCATTCAAATGCCTCACCAACCCTCACTAACAGCCCTCTCTGCAAGTACCTGTTTCCAACAGCTGTGCTCAGGCAAATGCTGTAGTCTTCATGAATACACGAAGACTCAACTTGTGCTTAAGTGGCTCCAATAAAACCTTTCCATACTCCTACATATCTCTTCTCAGGGAACATTTATCTACCTTATATGGTTCATGATCCGGTAAATGCCTTTTTTAGTTCTCAGTCAAACTCAGGCCAGATCATGCGACAGACAGTAGTATACGAGAGCCATGTCGAGCGCAACATCTAAATTTCACTTTCACTCATCATTCTGTCTATTACACTAGACAAGTAGGTCTGCTAGTACCTATCCACCCCTCCTACCTTCGATACGCCTAATGGAATCCAAGTCCCGCCATTACCCGCGCAAGAAAAAAAGAAAGATTAATCAAAACCAAAACTTATACACAGAAGCAGAAACCCTTCGTCACCTATTTTTTTCTTGTTGCTACCCTCAGTCCATTAAAGCTTCATGCCAATCATCTTATGCACGCGCATGCTCTGCCTTATGCTGAGATCCAGCATGATCTCCTCGCTACCACCAGGGATAGCATAGGCGCGCACGTCACGGTACAGGCGCTCAATCTTGCCGCCCTGGCCGCCACGAGAGTACGAGAGACCGCCAAAGATCTGCGAGGCCTCGCGGGCGCAGAACTCGAAGGTGACGGTGGCCTGGGCCTTGAGACCGGCAATGGCACCGCCCAGACGAAGCATGGCCTCGGTCTCGCCCATCTTCTGGCACTGGTAGAGGATGTTCTCCAGCCAGTTGTAGCTAGCCTCGATCTGGCGGGCCATGTGGGCGAGCTTGAGGCGGATGACGGAGTGGTCAATGAGCTTCTTGCCGAAGGTGCGACGCTTGTTGGCATACTTGACGGCTTCCTCGAAGCAGACGCGCGAGAAGCGCAGGCACTGGATGATGATGCCGATGCGCTCGTGGTTGAAGTTGGTCATGATGACGCGGAAGCCCTTGTTCTCCTTGCCGATCAGGTTCTCGACGGGAACCTTGACGTCCTCGAAGGTGATGTAGGTGGTGCCCGAAGACCAGACACCTTGGCAGTCCATGCGCCTGGTGGAAACACCGCCGAAGTCGCGCTCGATGAGCAGCAGCGAGACGCCATCCATTCCAGGACCGCCAGTGCGCACGGCGGTGGTGAAGTAGTCGCACCAGATACCGTTGGTGATCCACTTCTTCTCGCCGTTGACAATGTAGTACTTGCCATCCTCGCTCAGCTTGGCCTCGCAAGTAATGTTGGCGACATCACTGCCGGCGTCAGGCTCGGTGATGGCAAGGCAGATGCGCTTCTCGCCGCTCAGAATGCCGGGGAGAATACGGTCAACCAGCGACTTCTTGCCGAACTTGACCAGGGGCGGGCAGCCAATGCCGAAACCACCAATGACGTTCCAAACGAAACCACCAGAGCCAGTACGGCTGAGCTCGTCGGTGAGCACCAGCTCGTGGAAGAGATCCCACTGCTCCGGCGGGACGGACTTGACGTGGTTCTTCACGTAGTCCTTCTGGTACTTGGTGCCCAGCAGACCGGCCAGGTAGCCACGGCGACCCATCTCCTTGTAGATCTCGGGAGGGACCTGCTTCTTCTCGTCCCACTCGGTAACGAAGGGCTCTATCTCCTTCTCGATCCACTCGCGAACCTCAGCACGGAGAGCGGCATGGGTCTCGTTGTAGTACGGGGAGTGATACTGCGACAGAGGTCAGTGTGCTGCGCATAGAAAAGAGTATGTTGATGTGGCTTACACCCTGGTACCAGCTGGGATCGGAGAAGGGGATGAGGCTGCCGAAGGGGTCGAGGGCTTCCGCCTCCTCGCCATGCGCAGGGGCAGCAGCGGCCTTTGGCTTGGGGCCCTCCTTCTTGGGCGCAGGGGCAGGCGCCGGAGGCTCCTCAGCCTTGGGCTTGGTGTCTAGGGAGCCGATCTGCAGCTGCTTCTGATACTTCTTGAGGATGGCCTCATTGTGGTACTTCCAGAACTGCTTAGAGGCATCCTTGCCAGCGACCTTCTGGAGGATCTTCTTGCCACCTGCAAAATCACATCCAGGTCAGTCCAAGCTTGAATAGTGAAACGGAATGATGCTCCGGCATCTGTGAAGCTGCTGCGCTGCTGAACGCACCTGGATGCTCATCCTGGAACTTGGTGAGGTCATAGACGTCACCGTCAATCACGATCCATAGGGAATCGGGCTTGCTGTGCGCAGCCACATCGCTCTGGGTGAAGATCTTCGACATGGTTGCTTACAGGATGCCGCCTGATCTTTATCGGAATTAATTACAAAATGATGCCGTTCCGGTCACTGCAGATCAAGACGAAGCTGGAGACTGGAGGGAGAAGAAGAGGCTGGAGACTGGAGGGAGAAGAAGAGGCTGGAGAATGGAAGGGGAGCATCAGAACGAGGGGACGGACGCCCCCAATAAAGGGCTGGAATGCTCCAAGGGGCAGCCATGGAGCACGCTGTTGCCGGATTCCACTTCAATCACATGCGAGAATGGTGCAACCTGAGAGCGCGCCTGTGGAGGCTGCCGCCCACAGCCCGCTTCCCGCTTTTACGGATTCGGCCATTGGCCGCAACTTGGAACCTGGAAACCTGGAGTTCGGGGAGCATTGGGGCACATGCACGTGGAGAGGCTGTGGGAGCTGTGCGAAATTGCCGGTGTTTCTGGCGCTGGGGTAAGATTCCGTCTCACCTCCAATGGTTCACTGGCTGCACGTGGAAATCATCGCCGTTGTGAGGCGCTGCGGGCGACTCGGAGCGTTTGCGACGTCGGAGAGGGCGTTGCAGTCCGAGCACCTTTTCCCCGGACAGCCGGAGATCAATTTAGATGCCAACCTGTCAACACCAAAAAATTTGAAATCAAGGTGAGCTGATGAGAGACGCTCCAAACTGTATACGGATATTCTCGCAATTGTCAATCGACTCTCAAGGCAAGCAAGCTTCTAAATCGCGGGGTCAGGCTGGCGCAAAGCATGTGATTGCAACGGCATTGGTGTTGGCCATTCGCGCTTCACAGTGGTCCTCGGCTGATGTCATGTTGGCACCGGCGCGTCTGGGCATGCTTGGCTCCAACTTGGGGGCATGATTGCAGGGGTATGATAAGCCGAGGCAGATGGCACCCCCTGGTAGGACCTGACTCGGGACGTACCCCCGCGACATTCTTCTGATCCATGTGCGACATGAGTTGCAATGGAAGCAGTCCGAGATGATGATGATCCGCTTGGAATGCCGTCCTATCTCCGGTTGCTGTGCCTGTCACCAAACTGAGAGCTGGCTGCATCAAAAGATTTTGTCGGCTCGGTATTCGATATCCCGATTACTAAACTGTAGCTTCACCACATTCCATGAAGGAGGAACACTGATAGCAAATCTGATCCCAACCCTAGATGATCATCACCGTACCCTTCCAAAACACCTTCAACGCCAAAAACCACCCCAAAGTCCGAGATAAGAGATGAAGTTCCCTAAAGAGACAACCAGAGGAAGAGGTCCCTGAGACATAGATAACAGTCCTTAAACAGCACCACGAGGCTTCGCCTTTTGCTTCGCCTTCTCCTTCTTCTCCTCCTTGGCCTTCTTCTTCCTTGCCTCATTTTGCTCCTCGATCTTGCGCTTCTGAGCCTGCTTCTCCGCTTCGGTCTTCGGGATGACCTTGAAGAAACCCTCGATACGCGCCTGCTGCGCTCCTTTCAGGTTCTTCTCCAGACGCTGCGCTCCGTTGCGAACACGGTCCTCCGAGAACCCTTTTTCCTTGACCAAGAACTGAACCAGCCCCTCGACATCGGGTTTCTCCCACTTGAAATCGCACTGCGGGTCGTCTGCCTGCCGAACGTCGGGATTGAAGAAGAGCTCGCGCGCATCCTGGTACGGCCAGTCTTCAGGGATGGTGTAGCGCTTCTTGGGGTCGTTCTGGATAAACTCGACCACCTTTTCAAGGGAGCCGTGCTCACGGATCAGTTTGAGAGCGGTCGAAGGGCCGATCTTAGGGATCGGATCGAGGTAGTCGCAGCCAAGTAGGATGCAGAGATCAACAAACTGTAGTAAAGGAGGAGTCAGTGCATAATGCAGAGTATCGGTACAAAGGGTCGTATCACTGTACCTGCTTCCTGTCCATATTCAACCCTTCCAGCACCTTCTCAGTGTGGATCTCCTGGATGGGCTCCTTGCGCTGCTCGGCAAAGGTAAGGTGCCGAAGAAGAATGGGGGTATTGAAGCATAGCGTATCCATATCCTCGCTTGCAGCAGCATAGACCTTGCCAGCACGCGCAAGCACGGCACACTGAGCTTCGGCCTCAGTCGGGGCAATGATATACGGAATGCCCATCAGCTTCAGGAGCCGCTGGCATTCGGCGTTATGCTCTCTGGTGACACGCACTGTCCGGCGCGAGAACTTCTCAATATCCTCGGCCGTTCCCGTCTCCTTGGCCTCCTCGAGGTCCTCATGTGCTTCTTGCTTCCGCTGGAAACGCTTGGCTAACTCGCCGGACTTGAGCTTGGGGGGTTTGCCGTCGAACACGTAGAGTGGCTTGATGCCAGCATCGACCATGCGAAGAGTGCGGTAGAACATGCCCATCAGATGTGATGTCGTTTCTCCGGCATCGTTCATGAGCTGTTGGCCGTCGGAGCGAACGGCAACTAGGAAGCTGTAAATGCTCATGGACCTGGTGACTAGTTAGGATGCAGCTCCAAAGAAAAGAGAAAGGGGATCGTACGCATCCTAGTAGCCCAACTGTCAGCTGGATTGTACGAAAGAGATTGAAGCAATTAACCTACAATTGCGACCTTGCGGCCGAAATGTTGCTTGATCTCCCCCTCCTTGATAGAGAGAGGAGCTTCCTCCTTGATAATCTGGAAGAGATGTTTAATTCCCATTTTGGAAGACCAGTTGTTGCCCGGGTTTCGTGTGTCGTATTGGTATGAATCTGCCTTCGTTGGGGAACAACAGGAAGAAAAGGAGGTGTGATGAGACGGGGCAGGTTGGCTTTTTAGAGTGATGTCACAAAAGGTGGGAGAAAAGAGCTGGTAACCTTGACGCGTAAAGACGCGCTCGGCCACAATGAAATGGAGCCTTCAATTAAGAACCCTGCAATCGCGCATGGAGCGGGGGACTTTCGGGCCAGGCAGCAGAGCTGAGCCACATTACCTACACAGCCACAGAACTCGAGGATGAGATGTGGCGGATGCCTAAAACCAGTGGTCCCGAGACAAATGGCAAGATTCGACGGCACACAATAGAATCGTCTTCTCTGCAGGCACGGTTGTCTCCCAAGGTTGAGTCATTCGGTTCCATCTTCAGAGAGTTGTCTGCGGTGTAATTCTATCGCAGTTGTACTATCAGACGGAAACTAGAGGATCATGTCGAGACCGTTTTGATGACCTGTGGCTAGTCGTCTTGAGTCTTGACCACTGCCAGTCTTCAATTGAACTCCAAGATTCCTATGTAAAACATGGACGCCAGCAATAACTAGATACAAATGTGGCATCCAAATCAGATATGTACCGGATCCTCAAGGTAGCTTCTTCATGATTTCGTATGATTTATCGAACCACCAAGGTTTTTGATATTAACTGGTATCCCCAAGGTGTATCCCCAGACGCCGCAGAAAACAAAATGAGCGAGTTGGGCAAAGATGTAACTTCGACTTAGGAAGAAGTGATGTCTAAAAGCTGCTGGTTCGTGGAAGTGTCGCCAGACAAGAATGCCCACTTGTTGTATGGGCTCAAGGTGCAATTTTCCAAATGCCGTCGTGAACTCAGCAAAGGCTTCCCGCGCCCTGGACGTTGAAGGGCAACGGATGCCCGGCCAGACATCGGATAGATAGGTAAGCCTTGAGAATATTGACTTAGAAGTTCTCTTTGCCCCAAACAAAAGTGAAACTAAAATATCCCATTAGTCTGTGATTCAACCAGAAAGGAAAAGGATTCAACTTACTCAGGCTCGCTGTATTTATTACAGAAGACATGCAGTGCGCTACCCAGGCCCTTAGGACCGCAGAAGAACACACCGCACTCGGCCGGGGAATGCAGCTTGCGGATACCCCTAAAGATCATATCCCAATTGGGACGACCGAAGTTTGTTGGCGACCGCAAGCCAGTGATTGTGTCCTTGTCAGCGTTGGCATCGTTGACCATGATGTTCATAGCATCGTCAGCCTTGATCTTCGCTGTCAGGTAGGTGTGGATCTCGATGCGATTGTCCACATCCTGGGCCTCAATAGCCAGCAGTAGCGAGCGGAACCACTCGAAGGAGCCGAAGTCACGGCAGACCCAGAAGAAGTAGACCTTGCTCAGCCGGGTCTTCTTCTGCGGGTAGTTCATCCGGTACCAGATGGACTTAAGGATAGAGGCGAACGGAGTGACACCGATACCGGCACCCACCAGCATGGCAATCTCGTACTTGAACACATCCTCGGACGCCGAGCCGAAGGGCCCGTCGATGTACACGCGCGGAAGAACACGCCGGAGAGCAGGATCCACCTCATCGTTGTCCTTGCTGACACCAACGACCTTTGACTGCTCGTTCTTCTTCTTGTCGAACTCGCAGCCCAGAGTCTCGGCAAGCGCCCTGGTGAAATCACCGACCACACGGATGTGAACAGAGATATAATCTTCCTCCGGGGCGCTGGTCAGGGTGAAAGGGTGGTACTGCCACAGCGAGACGGCAGGGCAGCACAAGAAGATGTACTGCCCAGCGCGGGTCTTAGTGTTCTCCTTCTTAATCTGGATCTCGACGACATTGCTGGGGTGCTGGATGACCTTGGTGATGTACGTCTTGTGGCGGCCACGGACCTCGCGAGCGACGCGTTCCGCCAGATAGACGAAGCCACCGTACATCCAGTACTGCCAGAAGACACCAACAGCCTGAGTTCCGAACGACGTGCAGAAGGGCGCGAAATCGGGCTGAATCATGCAGAAGGCGCCGTGGATCGACCAGAAGAAGAAGAAGATAATAAACATGTGGTGAGTGTACCAGAACCGCTCGTAATTGGCACGGCGAGGCTTCTCAATCGAGGTGAACACAATGCCCATCAGAGCAATCAGCATGATGTATCCAGTCCAGCCCGGACCAGACACCAGGTTAGCCACCAAGAACCCATAGAAACCGAGCTTTTGCTTCGCAGCGACCTGCGCCAGGTTGTTCCAGTGGGCAATCGTGTGGACCCAGGAGAAGAAGACGATCGACCATGCGGTGGTGATGTGGAAGGTGATGTTCTTATCGAACTGGATGATGCCGTTCAGAGGCGTTTGGCGAGCCAGAGAGATGAATGTGCGGCAGACGGGGAAGAGGATGAGCGCGACATCGACGTGAAGGACAAGGGCCGCAGAACGGGCAATCATGAATGTCGGACCGAAGGTATCTCGCGCAATCTGTAGGTTATCCTTGAGCGAGTAATTGACGAAACCAAAGGCGAAGACAATAGCATGGAGCAGCATAAAGACGAAGACGAAGCTGTAGCAATGTTAGTATGATCCGTATCCTCACCGTTCAGATGCAACAAACCAGGCATCACGTACATTCGACGATAACCCTCGTTGACCATCCAGACTTCAAACTTCTCCTTGGGACTCAGTTCTCTCTGTTTTTCCTGAGTCATCTCACCCGACAACAGCATACGCGTGAGGGGAGTCCATCTTGCCCTCTCCGAGTACTTTGCCGACCCATTGCTCCCAGTACTGTCCCGGTAGTTGTAGCTACCGTTATACCCTCCGTAACTCGCCATTTTCAACAAGCCAATTCCGTCTCCAACTAGAGAGCTTTGTCGGTAGGGACACCTCTCAATGAGATGTGGTCACTCAATCGACGGTGCTCGTCCGAGTTCCTCCAACTCAGGGGCACTCAATGCTCGATAGCGTTTTCGAATCAAGCGATTATTAAACGACCGTAAGAGAAGCGAAGTGAATTAAATCGGAATCAGAACCTGCTGAACCGTCGAGAGAAGCTCATGCCAGAACCAGTCGAAAGTCGTTTCAATTGGTAAAGTGAAAGGAAGGAATGGATATGGAGCCTGTGTTCGCCACGGGAGGCGAGGCGGTGATGGTCAGCAACCAAGCACCTCCAGATGCGAGTACTCGAGCCGACGGGACGAAAATGGGAGAAAGGAAAGGGAAAGGAAGAGGAGGTCAGAGCAATGGACGCGTAGGGGGTGGTGCTTGGATTATGAGAGACGCCAAGCTCCTGGGACATCCAGGAACATGGGCTGATTGTGTAGATCATACCTGTCCACGTATGTCTCGTCGCCAACGGTAATTGCTCCGTTCTAGAGGGGTGTTCAAGGAAGAGCATGGATGAAAAGGAAGAAAGAAGAGAGCTTGGCCACCTGCAGCAAGAGAAACAAGGTATCTTGTACCTTGAGGAAACGAAAAATGACACAAGAAACGGGCCTCGGAGAAAGAAACGATTAGTGAATGACTCGCCTTCGTCAAGGGGCACAGGTGACTGGCGCTGCCTTTTGCTGGGGAAAAGCTGCGAAAGCTCGCCCAGGGGTGCGTGCTCTGTGACATAAAAACGGAAAAGGGGGGCAAAAGGTTGACAGAAGAGAGATCCAAGAGGCGACAATGGAACAATAGAGATGCCAAGAACACTAGGGATCGTTGCAACGGTCGGTCTTCCAGCACTAAGGGAGCCGCACTAACGATATTAGGTTAGAGTGTTTTCTTTTATGGTAATTTGCCCCTGCGGTGCTGTCGAGCTGCGATCCAGATCTTAGGCTATCCTGCCAGTGCGCCTTCAGTTTTCAGGGTGCTGAGGAATTCATTTTGAGACTGGCTCATCACACTTCAATAGTAATCAGCTCTATCAGAATAAAATTATGAACTCGACTTTCTGGTTCAAAAGTGCGTCGAGTTGGTTCATCTTGTGGCTTTCAGCAGCGGGTGTCTGCGTTGGCCATGCCTCGATATGTCAGAACCAAACAGGGGTCCTTCGAGATCCCAAAAGACAAAACAATAATAAAAAACAATATCTCACCACTCTGAAGTCAGCCAAGTCCCAGCCTGCTTCAACTTCTTCCTGTCGACCAGTTGAATGCTCAATCGCGAGGTCCTCCCCGCATTTCTGGCCTTTTTGAAGCAGGCGGCAAAGTCTGGCCCAGAGGCTTGGCCATCCGCCAAGACATCACCCCACCCACCCCATGGCGGCTTCCTGACGCCCTGTGATTGGCTGAAACCCAACAGGGGTCCTGTCGATGCGTTGCGCCTCTTGTTTCGGCCAGGGTTCTGACACAAACACCACGATTCAAGTTCAGACCCGACCTCCATGGCCGCAGGAACAAGCCTGCGCAGTGCTGCAATGGCTTCCCGTCTCCATGTCCTGTCCTGGCGAAGAGTGCAATGCATCAATGGGATCAGATCGTATCCATAGGTGCTTCCTGATGTTCATCTCCGAGTGAGAGGCAGGCCGTCACATAGGCCGTCACACGTTCGAGTGAATGGGCTCATGGGGTTTCTGGCAGTTGTCGACCTGTCCTGCCCTGCCCAGACCAGCGCAACGACCGTTCGACTCGGACTTGGTCTCCACGGGAGCGAGGCAATCTATGTTTGAATGGATGTTTGCTCGTGCTTGCTGGCTGGCCGGCCAGCAACGGGAGCGTCCGAGTGCAACACAATGCGCTTCCCGATGCAGACGCGGGAATCTTTCTGCAGCCCAGACCAGACCATAGGCCTGTATGCTGTGGTCTTGGGACTTGTTACTGGCAGGACTTCTGTTAAAATTGGCACAAAGTAGGAAGTAGTTAGTGTTTGAGGAGATTGACGCCCTGAACTTGATCTACCATGGCGATTCATGTAAGTTGGCGTCTTAAAGTATGATTTATTGCTTTCTCGAGTGCTCTTATGTTATCCTGTTCATCTCAAGATGTATCCGTATCGTCAAACATACTTCACCAAACCTCGCCATATCTCTCTGAGCCAACGAGACCAACATTTCATGAAAAAGCTCTTTCTGACATTCCTACTCTTCAGTGAAAATCAAGTACGGATCGCTGCATACGGAGCCCTATTCTTGGACGAGCAGTTCTATCCAGCTCAGACCTTACAGACGGAGTCAACCCCCCGGCCTTTCCCCGATCTTCAGCCGGGACAAGAAGGGCCCCAACCCGTCCTGCAGATCGATCGCTAACCGTTCGGCTCCGTTTCCTCGGGAGATTACCTAAAGCCAAGACCCAGGCCAGACGTTCTAGCTCACAAGATCGAGGCCGAGTACGGTCCGGCCCGTGTTAGAGGTCCTTCTTTATTGCTGTTATGCCTCCAGTTGTGGCCGCGTAGGTGTCCTCGTGGACAGCTTGAGCGACTCTGCCGTCTTAGGCTGATCACAGGCGTTTCAAGGACACGACGAGTTCATTGTCACATATCAAATTGGGTTGAGTGAAACTTTGTGGATGTACTGGCTCAGGGACCTGTTTTTAGTGTCTACAAGGTAACCTCATACAAGAGGGTCTACATTTAACCTTTGGCTGACCGTCTCCCACTCAACGCTTAACCTTTCGACCAAGACAGGCCAGTCACTCTACCCGTTTGTTTCATCGAGCCTTTATCCATGGCCTCAACGGGTGCCACACGAAACTGGGACACGACAAGACAGCATTCTGTCCTACACCAAAACAGTCGCTGGAAATTGTACGGATTACGTAGTTATCCAACTTGAAAGTAATGCTCCATGTTCATGATAAGGAAAGGCTAGATGCAGTTTGGTTGGGATACGAAACGCAACACGTAACCGCTGTACTCCAAATGATAGGGATAGTCAGAGATGCATGCAATTCCGCAACCTTTCCGGAGACTTGACTAGGTTATGCAGTGTGATTAGATGCCGGTCGCTCATGATACCTTTACTATCCCCATAACTGCTGCCAATTGACCAACGAACGACAATACGTTCAGGTGTACCTCATGTTCCTCCAAATCATAGGCTCCCTCCCCAACTGCAGGCCAACAACAGACTGCCCCTAAAATCCAGTATGGCAGTTGCCCCTACGCAGGGGTCGGTCACAGGCTGACGCAGGGGATAATCAGGACTCAAGTACCGTCGACCATGCAGCCAAATCAACGCACGCACACCTCGTCACCGCTTGGTTAGACCGCGTACTTGCGGGTCCACTCACGAGCCGTCTGCTCGTACTTCGCACGATCCGTCTTGTACACGTGGGCGATCTCAGGAACGAGCGGATCGTCAGGATTAGGGTCCGTAAGCATCGAGCAGATCGACAGCAGGACTGCGAGAAGCGTAAGATACAATTTCCGGAAACAGTTCAGGTCACATGAGGAGCACGTACCCTTGGATATGGTGAGCGCAGGGCTCCACTGATCACGGAGAATGTCTAGGCAAATGCTGCCATTGGCATTAATGTTGGGATGGTAGATCCTCGTCGTGAAGTGCACTTTTGGCGGCTTGAACGGGTAGTCCGTAGGGAAGGTAATCTGAAGGAAGAAGACACCGCCAGCATACGGCGAGTCAGCCTGTAGAAGAGTGTTAGTATAAAGCCTATTATCAAAATATACCGTCTCTGAGGTCACTTACAGGACCCATAATTGTGGCCTGCCATTGGAACTACACCAAAAATTCGTGTTAGTATGCCGCATCAAATGCTGAATCCAACGCGTTTTGCCGCAGAGAACTGCGGAACAAAATATCGCGTCTTATCAACAACGGGGTTGCAGGCAGACATACGAGATCATCTCCAGCAGGGCCGGCAGAGCAGGACGACGGCGGGTCACTGGAAAAGCCATGTTAGCCCCGAAAATCCATCATTCTGACATCAAAAATCATCTCGAGGCGCTAGTCGACGACAATCAGCCTTGGCGTTGCCGCTGGGAACCCCTCTCAGCCTGGCTCCACTGCGTATGTGTGCAATCGAATGACGGCACCTAAGGCTCCCACCAGGTTGATCGGCGTCGACGAACAAAATGGAATCCAGATTGGCGACATACCGGCCGAGGTCAGCGAGTTCCTTGTTGATGCGCTTCAGAGCCATGTCTGTGTATGTGTGATGGGGATGATGTGTAAAGAAAAGAGGAGTGTCGTCAAGCGGCTGGGTGCTGCTGGATTTGAGGCGTTGTCAGTGTTCCGCTGTGGAAGGGTGCAGAATCCGAGTGAACCAGGCACAGAAGTGCGGGCGCAGGCAACTGCGAGGCGGCAGAAAATATTTTGCAGCGCGCGACAGGATGAATGGAGCCGGGGAACTCACCTACAAACAGTGAGTTTTCAGGCACAGTCGAGTTGGAGATGGTTGGCAAAAGGGATGACCGAGGAAGTCAGGAGTGTGTTGGGATCCAAGTTGTCGAAGGTTGCAGGAGGGAAGAGAGCGGGGGAAGAGTGGGCGGTTCGACAAAGGCGGTTTAGGCCGACTCTGCGCCCACTCTGCCAAAGGCTGAACAGACCAAGGAATTTTCAGGCAAGCGCGAGCCGCTGGGTCAGGCTTCGATGCCCAATCGCCAATCAGGAAATGGGATCCGGTTTGCCCGCTCGAGGCGCCACCGCAAATCCACCTGATTCACTGCAAACGTGACCGCACTGAGTGCCAGGCTTACAGCGGCTCACGGAGAGGAACGCAGCAACAGGGCACAGCTGGGCAGCAATGTTGGCTTTGGAATATTCTGTACAGTACTGCAGTTCAGCTACTATAGAACATGCTGCATGCCTGGATCTTTTCCAGCCACTCATTGTGATGTCTAGGTATTTGTCCCGATCTGCGCTGTTGGTGGTCGGTGAGACCGGCAGCGTGAGGCGCGCGGGTCCGGCGACCTTGGTGATATCGAAGCGGCGGCAGCAAGACTGAAACGGAAGCATAGTCACATGATGATCAGCCCCCATAGAAATCAAGAAGGAGGATATGGAAAACAATCCGAGCGGGTTTCATACACTATAAATATGAAGCAGCGACAACAATGGACCAAACAGCAGGGAGTGAGGCACGGAGTTGTGCATGCCTGTTTGGCCTCGATCTTACATAGGTGTACATAAACCATTACTCCGTGTATTTTTGACTCTGGTTTGATGCAACCTTGCCGCCATCCGTTGCCGTATAAGTGTCAACGGCCGCTGTTCCATCCATTGAACAATCAATAATGATTGCCCTGAGCCGCCGGCCGAGCCTGACATGCTTTGTCCGCGAGTACGAAGTCTCTCTACCTGTATGACCATTGAAACTAAGATTGTCGAGGCATATGTACAATGCTGAAGGTTTTTGATATCTTAGACAAAAGCCTGAATATCAGTAATGGCTCTGCCCAGGATAAGAGCTGCAAAAAGGGGTATCAAGTCAGCAATCATACCAAAAAGTTATGGCGTTGGGGTACGGGGGACATACTGTGAATATCACTCTGCCCCTCATAAGTCTGCGTAACATAAAGGTTCGCCACATGGCGTCCAATATGATACTCATCGCTAACAGCATTGCCGCCAAAGATCTCCTGAAGCACACGCGCGTTCCACAAAGCTCGGTCGCAGTTCTGCCGCTTGATCATGCTGATCATCTCGGGAGTGGCCTTGCCCTCGTCCTTGAGCCGGCCGACCTGGATGGCCGCAAGAACACCGTACGCAGCGTCCGTCGTGGCATCAGCCAGCTTCTTCTGCACGAGCTGGTACTTGGCAAGAGGGTTGCCCTTGAACTGCTTGCGGTCGAGGGCGTACGTGCGGGCCCGGGCAATACAGTCCTCGAGAGCGCCCATGACACCGAGGGCAATACCGTATCTGGCGCTGTTGAGGCAGGTGAAGGGCCCCTTGAGGCCCTCGACGTCAGGGAACATGTGTTCCTTGGGGACGGGGCAGTCCTCCAGATGGATCATACCCGTGATCGAGGCGCGCAGGCCAGTCTTGTTCTTGATGGCAGGGGTCTCGAGGGTGCCTGGAGGGCACATACTCCTGTCAACGAGGAAGCCCCGAATCTTGCCGGTCTTCTGCAGCCTGGCCCAGACGACGAGGACATCAGCGATGGGTGAGTTCGTGATCCAGGTCTTGGATCCTTTGAGGAGGTAGTAGCCCTGCTTGGTGGGATGCTCGCGGGCAGTCGTCTCCATAGAGCCCGGATCACTACCGTGGTTGGGTTCGGTAAGGCCAAAGGCGCCAATGGTCTTTCCCTTGGCCAGCTGAGGGAGATACTTCTCCTTCAGCTCCTCAGTGCCAAAGTCATGGATGGCGCCCATCACCAGGGAAGACTGAACAGACATGCCGCTGCGGTAGCCGCTGTCCACGCGCTCAACGGCGCGGGTAATCAGGGCACTGGCAACTGTCGACACACCGGCACAACCATAGCCCTTGATAGTAGCACCGAGAAGGCCCAATTCGCCCATCTCCTGCAAAATTTTGGGATCATAGTGCTCATTCCGATAAGCCTCTATGCCACCAGTGTCAGCCGATTAAGAGTTCGACAGTTCATGACCATGAGTGAGTGGACAAGATCATACGCAGGACTCGAGGTGCTAGATGTTCCTGACAGTAGCGCTCAGCCATCTCAGAGATGGCCAGTTCCTCCTCTGTCAGCAAGTTCTTTGCATTCAATGGGTCTTCCCAGTTGAACTGGGGAGCCGCCGAAGCAGAGGAAGCATAGCTCCGGGCGCTATGAGCCGGGAGGGCAAGAAGGGCCCGGTGAGGGAAGTGTCTGCAGAGAAGCCTCGACATAATAATCTGCCTGTGAGTTGAGTCACTTCGAGGAGGGCAATGGCATTGAGGAGAGACAGGAGGGAGATCCCGGCCTTTCGCCGGAACCACCGATGGATTGAAGTCTCTCGGCGTTGGTCCGCGGCAATCCGTGGAGTAATACCCCGCCACTGCTAGCCGGTTGGGCTGTTCTGGACCGATTAACGCGAGGTCGTGGGTTAGGGTTGATAAGGGGCTCCTCTCTCAACGTTAACACCCATTATCTTTTTTCACGGGCAGGAACTGCGATACCGATGTTAAAGCCCCTATCAGATTTAGTGACCGTCGGAGAGAGATAGTCCTTCAAACCACAGCGGATTACTCGGAAGGCAAGCTGCTAAATGAGGGCAACCCATATGCTCTCCACGCAAGCCCAGGAACCCATGTGGACCTTAGTCCAACATGATGAATGCCGTGAAACCAAACTCTATCCAAATAGCTAATTCTTGTACATTGAAAACCACAAAAGAGCAAACCGAACTTCCCCCCT
>JAAFKN010000263.1:0-16261 GCA_011800035.1 Thermochaetoides dissita | reverse complement strand
AAGGCAAGGCACGACTCAGGAGAGCTCAGCTCTGGAACTGTTTGAACCTTGGGGCATGTGTATGTCATAGGGGTTACGGTAGGGTAGACAGATCTCGGAACGGAACTTGGCGAGTCAGTGTGTCAGTGTGTGTGTCTTGGTCGCCGGACGAGTCTTGCCCGGACCGAGGACCAGCATCTCACGAAAGGGTCACAGGGTGAGAATTGAATCGTGCTGGGTTGAAACGAGTCCTACCAAGAAGATGGGCGACAACAGGTACATACCGGATTCGACGCTCGTTGCTGGTGATGATGTCTGCGAGAACCAAACATGCTCGGCTCGGTCGGCGCAGATCGAGGCTATCTGCACATGTAAATGACGAGAAATATGTCTCTGTGCCCGCCTACACGGGGCTGCGCAGCGCGGGCAGTCAACGACTACCTCCTAGCAACAATCATGTAGGTATAACGTAACCGACAGAATATTCAAGGTAGGACGCAGGTATCGTTGTTGAACCGTGTAATGCGGACGAGCGATCGGGGCTATGCGATAAGGATGTCCAAAGGACGGATGGATGCGTTGGCGTTGTAGGACAAAGAGGCTCCGATCGATCAAGGTTTGGACCACGGCACTGAGGCTGCTCGAATGTGAAAGACGGACAGAAATGATGAAACAGGAAGACGGATAAGGATCTAAAAATTACCCAGACGGATCGACAACAGATGAAGGAAGGATCTCTGCCCCAATCTAAATCTTCCAATCCATCGTCGCGTCGATCAGCTTCCTAGGACAAGATGACAACACCCGACAAAAAAAAAGAAGTGAAATGGAGTGGAATGAAGACGGATGAAATATCATGCACTTCCAGCTCAGTCCAGTCCAGTCAAGTCCATGTTCCGTCCCCGACGACCACGTCCACGTCCACATCTCATTCATTAGGTCCTCTGCGCCAGTGGAGGCTTCAGAACCCCCTGATGTCCAATGGCCCTTGGCCAGCTGCCAGCAGTGGCATTTGCAGCGGGCCGGCAGCGGGTCCGCCGTCCAACTGGGCTGATTGGGGTCTGGGTCCACTGTGCCTGCACTGCCATCATATCTACGTATTGGGTCTTGGTAACTTACGGTAAGATACAATCACCTTGTGCTGTTTCTCGTCATGTAACTTCCTTTATTCTGATGACTTACGGCAAAATAACCATCCTTACGGTATATTACCAAGCCATTCCCGTTCCTGCAGTGCAGCTCGGTAGCTCAACAACCCCACACGCCCCCTTCCCGCCTGAGTGGATGATCCACGGACATGCAGGCCGCTGCCACCTGTCAGCCCGTCGCCACCGGCACGCCAGCGCCAAGCCGTCCATCCGAAGAGCCATGTGCTAAGCAGCTCATCATCATCATCCCAACCATCCGGACAGGACAGCTGTCTGGACTGGACGTCCAGCGCAAGACAGGATTAGTGTAAACTGCAGTTACGGTGAACCAATCTAGCCAGTCTGGTGCACTGCTGGTGTAGTGGAGCGGGGCTCGAGTCTGTCTGTCTGTCAATACAGCTGTGTAACCTGTCAGTCTGTCTATCGCTCTGTCCAATGTAACGCTGCTCCAGAACATCCACATCACATCACGGCTCGTCATTCGTCAGGGACACGCTCATTTAAGGTCATGATCATGATTCCGTTCGCTGTTACATACTCCGTACAACGGCTCAGTGTCTCTCCCTCTATCAGGTCCGGAGAAAACACCAAAACTCTAAGCCCACAAAGTTGCCATGCCAAATCCCTCCTCTTTTCCTCCACCACCACCCCTTTATAATCCTCCTCCTTCCCCTCCATTGTCTTTCTTCCCTTCGCTCACTCACCCGTTGAGTTGATGGGGTGTAGTTGCAGTGGGGGATGAGAAGGGGGAAAGTTCAGGTGAAAGTCAAGGTAGGTAACGCGAAGAAAGGACGCGGCGAATAACGCTAAAACCGGCGGATGAGATGAGGTGCTAGCTAGCTAGGTAAACAAGACGCTGACAAGCCAGGTTAAGGCAATCACGTAGGTAAGTTGTTAGGAAGGGGGTTGTCGGTGAAGCCAGATAATAACGCTGCGGTCTTGTGAGAGGCGGAATTGAAGTCGATGTGTCGCGAATGCCTTCGTTTATGCAGCAGACAACGCATCGTCAATCGTTCGCGAGCACCGACAGCTGACTCTGAAACACCATCTATGTAGTATGCATGCTTCCTCTAGACCAAGTTGGTGTGTCTGGTCTCCTCTCCTTTCCGATCCTGCTCGTCCATCTGAAATGCACTAAAGGGATACCGCATGTCGATGCTGGTACTGGCTAGGCGTGTTCGATAATCTCAACCAGGGCCGAGTCGTTTCACACCTCTCCTCCCAAGTGCCAGGTCGTGAGCACTACGTACCGCCGCCGTCATGCCCATACGAGCTCTCTCTCGAGTGGCCCGGAGCATCACCATGTCGACCGGCTGGCCTCGGATTGACTTCCTCTTCCAGGACGTACTCATAATCCTCCTCATCATAGTACTCATCCTCGTAGTACTCTTCATCCTGGCCACCATCGTCGTAGTGCTTCGACGGCGTGTCGCGCGCGTCAGCGGAGTGATGGAGATCCTGAGCAGCGTGATTGTTCTTGTTGGACATCTTGCTGCTCTTCTTGCCCTTATGCTTCCCCTTCTTCATTCTCTCCCACTGGGCACGCCGCTGCTGCGCCAACTGACGCTCCTTCCTATCTTTGATCTCGTACTGCCGCACCAGGGCCTCGGGCGGGTGCCCAAAGATCGCCTCATACTCGCAGAAGTGGCAGATCCAGATCTCCTCCGGCTTAGGCGGATGGCGCTTGTTGTAGAGTTGCGTCTCCCGGCGGCGGGCCTTAGCCGCTGCCAGGTACTCCTTCGCTAAGCTCCTCCTTGAGCTCTTCTGCGGTGCTGCATGCTGATTCGGTTGCCCACTGCCCTTCTGAGGTTGGGCTTCCTTGTTCGCCGCGTCACCCGTCTGAGTCTGGGTCTGAGCTTGGGTCTGGGGCTGAGCCTTCGACGGCGCCGAGGCGGTCTGTCCGTTATGCTGTTGTGAGGTCGAACTGGTCTGTGTCCAACTCTCTTTGTTGCTGGTCAGAGTTTGGTTCTGGTTTTGATTCTGGTTCAACGCTGACGGCTGGCTTGTCTGAGTCTCCGACTTGCGGTCAGAGCCAGGCCAGGAAAAGCCACCAGGGACTGGCGAGTCGCAGGTGAAGGTGAACTGGGTAGACGCCGGGTTCTTCTTGGAAGATGCCTGCTGATGGAGAAGACTGACATCGTTCTCTTCCGGAGGCAGCTTTTCGGCATTAGCAATAGCATTCGAGATGATCCCGGTGCTCTCGCCTGTTCTTGATTCTCAGCGAAACAGTTTCCAATGGAGGAATTTTACCAAATAGAGTTAGTTGTTGCACTCACCTTGCCCTGACGTCCACTGACCGACGCGCGACTTGCTGCCCCTACCACTCCAATTGCTAGTCGAGTCGAACATTGGCCGCAGCTGGCTCTTGTAGTTCCTGGGCCGGGCATATCTGCCTCTCCCAGAGCCCGAAACATTTGACATGCCCGTCGCCAGGTTGCCACACCCATAGTAAGGAGCCGACGTTGTGTTAGACGCCTCGTTCTGACCTTCTGCGGCTTGGGCAGTTAAACTGATCAGGCCATTGCTTGCTGAAACGTCCGACACTGTGTGATTGGCAGTGGGTATGGAATCACCAGCCGTGGGAATCTTCCTCTTCTTGTAGTTGGTGTTCTCAGAGGGAGCATCGCCGTCAGCCGAAGACGTTGTCGATGGAAGAGGGAATTCAGAGAAAGAACGGCCTTGATCCGACTTCAGGCGTGTGGGGAGGGTAGTTGTCAACCCCGGGCCTGTAGGGATGGTCATGTCTTGTTTGGATGTCGTAGAGCGCTGCTCCGAGGTCCCATTGTCTGACGCACCGTTCGCCTGGCTATTTTTCTCGCCGTTGGTCTGACGATTGGCTTGGCCATTGGCTTGACTCTGCCGCTGCTCGGGATATGGGCTGCCCTCTCGAGCCTGCGACGAGCCAGAATCTTGGTGATCGTCCGACGACGAGAGAGGGTATGGGTATGGGAAGAGCGGTGCCATGGTACGTGGGTCGGGGGGATATTGAATCGACTCGGCAACCTCTGGCGACAGGCGCTCGCGCAGACGCCGCTTGGGTAACGGACGAATGGGTCGGTTGGGGAAAAGCGATGATGCTGTGTCGGCAGCCATGTTGGAAGCTTCCGTGGATGAGTCGTTTTGAGGATGCTTTGCTGGGGTACGACGAGTTAGCCTGGAAATCCGTGCTAGAAGCCTCGATACCGCGTCGGTAACGGAGTTCGCAAGCGTAACCAAGAACCTGCCAGGGCCAGAGGCAAGAAAAGCCCTCCTAGCGCCTCGCACCATGATCCAGATGGAAGCCCAGGAGGGCAGGCGACTTGGAGGCTAGAAACAAGGAAAGTTGAGGTGATAGATAAGGTAAGGTAAGGTACGGATGGTAGGTTGTTGGAAGGGAGGGGGTTGAAAGAGGAGGCATCGTAGCCGTACTTTTTGACGTGAGGTTTGGGCGGGACGTGGGCGTTGCTTGAGTAGGCGGTTGTGCTTGGGTTGTGGGTGCTGTCGCCCATGGAATTGCCTGCGATGATGAGGCGTGAGATTTGGGAGAGTTCGGTGGCTTGGGTTGAGGGGGTTAGGGCATCGCCGAGGAGAAATTCGAGAAGGAGGTTGAGGTCCATGGCGTGGGAGGTGTCGTAGCCGGAGAATTCCAGGCCGGAGACGATGGCAATCTTTTTGGAGGGTTTGGAGTCGGCCATCTCGATGTCCTCGTTTTTGCGACCGCCCTTGGATGGGGGCTTGGTCAGGGCCCAACGATCCGGCTGGGGAGGGAGGTTGGCGAACCTGAGGTCGATCACCTCGAACTCCCCGTTTACGTTCTCGGTGCCTAGCACAGCGATGATGCAGCCGGTGACCAGGAAGAAGTCCTGCAGGCGACTACCGACGAGGCGGATGCGGCCAGAATCATCCTCGAGCATAATGGTTGTGCCACTGCCATCGTCCTGGAAGTAGTGACCAGTTGTGACCGGGTTACCAATCCAGCGGTCCTTGGAGATATCCTCGAGAACGCTAGGCTTTAGGGGCATGTCCATGTACACTGTGCCGACCATCCAGCAGAGCTGGCCCTGGCGGACATCCAGCACACGCTCAACTCGGCGAGCAATCTCACCACCAATCATAGTATCCTCCCATGCCTCACGGGCAACGGCCTCGACAGCAGGCTTAAGCTTCGTGAGACGCAAGAAGTAAATGTCAGCATACTGCTGGTGGTACTGGCGGTGCCGTGGCAAATTGAACTTGTACAATGGCTTGTACTTGGACTCGACGCGCTCGACGGGAGACTGACTGTCTCCGCTATTGAGGAGGAGACTGTCAGCGATGTCCTCTAGAAGAAAAAGAAAGTAAAGGACATCACCAACTTACGAAGGCTTCTGCAGCAGACTGGTGTCTGCAATTTCTTCAACCTTGACCATGGCTCCTTGAGCCTCAACAGAGGACTTCTTTGTAAAAGTGTACGACCAGATATTATTACCAAGGCAACCAACTGAAGAAGCCCTGGAAAAGGCGAAGCCAAAACAAACACGTGTCGTAGTCGGACGCGATGCGTCGAATGGACCTGGGCTTGTTCACGGTCTTTTTCAGGGGGTTGTTGTCAGATGAACTCCAGATGAAATTAACAAACCGCGTCGTTACGCATCTGACGCGCCCCGCTAAGCTATGGGGACTGTACCGTGGGTTGTCTTCTTGCAGGGTACGATAAGATAAGGCCGTGGGGTAAGGTACCCGTCGCGGCAGTCAAAAAAAGTTCGATTTTGAGGCCAGAAAGCACCAAGCAACCATCGCCAACTATCACGACGGCGTCAACAACACCAATTCAGGGTCTCTGCATCCGTCTAGAGAGCCAATTGGACACATACACCCCTGCTTGAAGTTAATTTCACGAAAAACTTACCAAGCCCCAGCCAACACCGCTGGCGTCATCGCCATGGACGCCGCCATGGAAGATGCCCCAGCCCCCGTGGCCCAGGTGAAGGTCATCTTCACCACCACCGAACCCGACCTCGAGCTTCCCGAGAGCAAGCGGCAGCTCCTTGTGCCCGCTGATATCCGCCGCTATGGCCTGTCGCGCATTCTGAACTCCGAGTCCATGCTCGACACGGGATCCATCCCCTTCGACTTCCTCGTCAACGGCAGCTTCCTGCGCGGTAGCCTTGAGGACTACCTGACCAGCAACGGCCTGTCCCTCGAAACGACGCTCACCCTGCAGTATGTGCGCAGTTTGATCCCTCCCGTCTACGAGGCCAGCTTCGAGCACGACGACTGGGTCAGCGCTGTCGATGTGTTATCCGCTACCTCTCCCGCCGGCCGTTGGTCCTCTGCCGCCGATTCCAGTGCCGCCGTCCACCCTGGCCAAGAACGTGTGCTCTCTGCCTCATACGACGGTCTCCTCAGGATATGGAACGCCTCTGGCAGTGTCATCGCTACGTCTCCCTCCGGCAGCCACGGCGGGCACACAGCCAGCATCAAGGCCGCCAAATTCCTGACCAGCGACCGTCTCGCCTCGGCCGGCATGGACCGTACTGTGCGCGTGTGGAAGTACACTGAAAGCGGCCATTTCACCGGTGAACTCAAGCCGACGCTCGAGCTTTATGGCCACACCGGTTCAGTCGACTGGCTCGATGTCGACGGGCACTCCAAGCGCATCCTGACAGCCTCAGCCGACGGCACCATCGGTTTCTGGAGCGCCTCGAAAGCCTCTGCCCCCGAACCCGACGCCTCTCTCCTCCCCGGCGCACACGTCTCCAAGCGGCGCAAGGTCACCTCCTCCGTCAGCACCGCCCAGCGTGGCCCTCTCGGCCTCTGGTCCATCCACTCTGCCCCGGCAACAGCAGCCATCTTCGACCCGCGCGACCGCACAGTGGCCTACTCTGCCTCGCAGGACCACACCGTCCGCACACTGGACCTGACAACGGGCCAGGCCGTTAGCACACTGACACTTACCCACCCGCTCCTCTCCCTCTGCGCTCTCACCCGCACAGGTACCACATCCCCTCTCCTCGCGGCCGGCACATCCGCGCGACACATCACGATGATCGACCCGCGCGCCTCGTCGGCAACAACATCCGTCATGACGCTTCGCGGACATGCCAACAAGGTCGTGTCGCTCAGCCCGTCGCCGGAGAACGAGTACTCTTTGGTATCTGGCTCTCACGACGGGACATGTCGCGTGTGGGATCTGCGCAGCGTGCGGCCCGCGACCAAGGACGAGGGCGGTCTAGGTGGTGTTAGCGAGCCGGTATATGTTATTGAGCGCGAGAGCTGGGCTAGTAAGGGGAAGAAGAAGAGACCGGTTGCTGGCGATGGATGCAAGGTGTTTAGTGTGGTGTGGGATAAGTTGGGTATTTTCAGCGGTGGCGAGGATAAGAAGGTGCAGGTCAACCGGGGGAGAAACCTTGTTACGGAGCAGAAATAGGGGTGACGTTACTGGAAGGGGGAGTGAGATGAATGTGGTAATAATAGACAGAGACTATTCGTATATACCCAGGATAGGTGAAAAGGTACATCAAAAATTGGGATTTGTACGCCATTAATGGTGTTTTTTGACTTGAAGCACTGAATGGTCTTCACTTCTACTGGTGCATACCATGGCTCATGTGGTGGTATCAACCATTGTACAGAAACCAATCCCATCCTATCCCGACGCCGTAATACCCAGACTTTTATCAGTTTGCAGCACATAGATCTAGACTCCACGCCAAACATCAATCATGATGCATGCCTCTTCATGGCTTCATGTCGAATCTCACGCCTCTGTCCCTACCGGCTCGCCGCCTTCCTGACTACGTACCGGCAACAGTCCTTCTTCCTCAAAAGGCTTGACCCACACATCACCGGATTTAGTCCTCCACCAAGCCTTCGCCCGCACCTCGGGAGTCACATGCACCAGCACCTCGTCCCGGAGCCGTTCCTTATCATACGGCAGTCCCGCTGTGTGCAACGAGTCCAGGATGTATGCCACAACCGTGATGGTCGCCAACGGCGGGTCGCGCAGAATCTCTGCGATGTTTTCCGGCTTGAGTTCCGGGTTATCGTACCAGAGGTAGTAGGTACGAAGTCGGACCGCGCTAATGCGGATGTCGTGGCGGGTAAAACACAGTCGATAGGCTTTCTTTTGGGCTGCGTTGAGGAGAGGGTGGATGTTAGGGTCATCGAAGGCTTCGACGAGCTTGTCGATGTTTGCGGGATCGTTGGGGTTGACAACATCTGTTTCTTTAGCCGTGGTACTCGCGGGAAGAGGGTCAGTTACGTCTTCGGTTGCCAACTGAGCCTCAGAGTCCTCAGCGAACAAGTAGCCATTCCCTGCATGTCTGAGTGGCAGGTCAAGCTCGGCATGAGGCGGCAGAGGAGGCACAGGATTTAATTGCTCCCGCTGATGATTCAGCACGAAATAAAGCTGAACGGCAGCATAGGCATCAGATGCTGAGTCTGTGATAGACAGTGAGCTCCCAAGTACGATCCATGAAAGGACATGGTAAACTTACATTCGATCTGGTCTGCGTCCAGTATATCAGCCCAGTGGCTGGTCCTGACATCAGCCCCTTTAAAGAGGGGCAAACCGAGACATTCCTCGACTAGGAAGGCTAGAGATACCAGCCTCTTGTTAATGAGATTATATTCCCCGGTTCTCGAGAACCGTACAAGCTTGTAGAGATGGCTCAGTTCAAGGATACCACGGCATTTGATGTCCAAATGCTGCTCCATGCGCCTGCAATCTCCCTTGATGGCCACGCCAACCTTGGTGATTTTGGGATTCTCCATGATCTGTTTCAGGGTTGGCGGAACAAGGCTGCCCTTGAAGGGGTATTTGGCGACGTGAAATAGGCCCACGCGACTCGGAGACGCGATCTGGATGAGCGAAACGTTCTTCCTTGGACCCCAAGACCTTGTGGCGTTGATCTCCCACTCCAGGTCAAAGCCAAGAACCTCTTCACGGGCGAAGTAGTGCTGGAGGACCCTTTCGGTGGTGTATTGGCTGGTGCAGTAGTGGACCTTAACCCTTTCGTCCTCTGGGCCTCGATACATGCTGTAAGACCAGAAGGACTGCGGAGATCCCTCAGCAGCTTGCTTCGCTGCCCTGAACAATTCTTCTGACATCTTGAATGGGAGCGGAGTGAATGGAGGTACCATGATGGAAGAGTCTTCAGGCTTCTCTTTGCTGGTGTCGCCGATGGGTTCCTCAACTTCCTCGACATCATCTGGAACAGGCTCTTCCTCGGTGGAAGCAGAGGGATGGCCCATGGAGACTGGTTCTTCGGTCGCAGTAGCCTCGACATCGCTGACGACTAGCTTCCGCCGACGACGAGTAAGCTTCTTTGAGATTCTTTCCAAGCTGGCAACTGTGACACATGCCGGCTGAGCCTCGCTATCTGTCGCAGTCGCCGCAGCGGTGTGGTAGCTCTCCGCAGCTAAGTTAGGATAGAATACCTTGGGCTCTCCGACAAAGACGATGCCCCGGCTAACGTCCCAAAGTTGGAATTTCTGGTTGGGAACGGCCATTCTTGAGATATTATAAGGCGATCTGAACTTAGTCAGCTACACAGACTTGTATCAATACTCCACTTTCGAAACTCACGAATTGCTAATGGACAAAGGCCGAGATCGAGACAAGAGAGAAAATAAGCGACGAGAACCAGGGCTAGCCGGACAGCGAAGCTTCACAAGAGAGCAGAAACCTTCTGCATGGGACAGAACGAGAGCAGCCGCCGGCCTCATGCCCCGCGTGGGTCTTTTGGGCTGCAATGAATGGAACAAGGCAGTCAGGCCAGTACTAGCACTGCTGCTGATGCGGGTGCCTAGACGAAAGACAGTCATTGCTGGCTCGGATCCGGACGGGCGTAACGGGCGTAACGATCGTAAAGCGCCATGGCTGCAACCTGTCATGGCGCTGCTACTGATTCCAATGCTGCTGCCGCCGCAATAAGTGCGACACCTGCAACCATTTGTACTGAGCAAAGACTTTGGTGTGAGAAACGACAAAGCTTGAGAGCGAACGGCGATGGGCAGTTAATAAAATGCAAGATTGCCCAGGCAGAAGCGCACTCTTCACACACAACAGCCTCAAGTCCCAGCCCCAACGATCGCGAGTTGGCAGCAGCTAAGCCCGTCGCTGTTGGCGTTCCTCGTGCTGTTCCTCGATCCACGTTCTTCGTCTTGGTTGGCGCGGAAAAGCAGAGATCAGAGAGAAGTTCAGGGACCCACAAATGGCTAGTATGCATCTATCGGGGTTGCATGGTGGGTCTGGTGCAGCTGATGGCTGATCGCGGCAGTGGGAGGCAGCGTTCTAGGCGCGACGCCACGGGACTGCGTAACGTAACATGCCTTTCCGCAGCAAAGGTGTCGAGAGTTCGAGAGTTACGGATACACTCACCTGCCATCTCCCAGCAAGAGTACCATCGCCAGCGAGCTGACCGTGCATCCCTGACTCTGTTAACCGGACATGCCCTGAACTTGCTGTGAGCATCACACTTCATCAGATACCATGGCCACCCAGCTTCTGCCTCTCGGTATGTTTTCAGCTATGAATCCCCGAAAACTGCAAATTGCATTCCAAATCATACAAACTGACCATGTCCAACAGAGCTCATCGACAAGTGTGTTGGGTCCCGCATCTGGGTCATCATGAAGGGTGACAAAGGTACCTCATATCACCAATCACCAACCAGGAGACCACAGCCCCCGACTCGTCTCCGCTCTAAATTGAACATTCCGACTGACTCGATTTTGCACCATTCAGAGTTTGCGGGCACCCTGGTGGGCTTCGACGACTATGTTAGTATGTGTTTTCTGCCTTGTCCCTAGCTAGTCCCGAAGTATCAGCGTGTGCTAACCAACGGTTGCAGACATGGTCCTGGAAGATGTGACTGAGTTGTAAGACAGACTCGCCATCTCATTGTGTGCCTTAAGGCTGTGAAGCTAATGCTTTGCTCAAGTGATTACTCGGGCAACCACACTAAGCTCAAGAAGATTCTGCTGAACGGCAACAACATTTGCATGGTGTGTGATGACAGCAGTCTCGGCCTTAACTTTGATGCATGTCTGGCTAATACAACTCCAGCTTATTCCGGGAGGAGAAGGTCCGACAGCAGTGGCTCCACAGCCTTCATCATGAGGCTGACAGGATGGGGCATGTTGTCATGAGGCGGATAGGTTTGGTCGTTTAGACGGCCGAGGTGGCTGAGTTGGGTACCTTTCGTCGTGAGCTACGTCAAGCCCAGAATAACAACCAGCGCTGAATGGAAGCATCATGACAACAGGTCACCGACCTGGGAGCGATGACATAGCGTGAGATGTTGTTCGAAAAGCGCCAGCGGAGGCGCCGTCCATTAATGCGATATGACCCCAGATGTAGCGTGAAATCAAACCCGCCAAAGATGAGGCCGAGATCCCGAACACCCTATACCTAAGCACCCCGTAACGCCCGGTGAAACCCCATTATTTTCTCCGTTTATAGTTTCATCTCGTGAACCCTCATTTCATCTCCCCTCTCAGAAGCCGTTCTGCCCAGCACCGCCGACAGCGCCCGCCGCGGCATCGGCTGCGCCAGCGCCCTGGTCTGCGTACTGGCGCAGGGCGAGTTCCTTCTGGAATTCGCGGCCCAGCTGGCCGTAGGCGGCAACCAGCTGCTTGCAGACGTTCACCAACGCCTCGCGGGGCGTGATCGTGCCATCCGTCTGCACGCGGACAAGGACCTCGGGCACGTTGGGGTGGCCAACTGGAATTGTTGTTAGTTGGAGTTGCAATCTTAGCTTCATTTGTTGGTAGGGGTAGGCATACTCTTGTAGCCCGCCATCATGACGTGGGGGGCCTGCTTGAGGTGCTCGCTCAGCAGGTTGCCAATGGTGTGGTCCTCCTTCAAAATGATGAAGTCGGACGTGTTGGCCATGCCTGAGACGAAATCGGTCGGTTAGAATGTGGATTGGAGGGGAAACAAGGTAGGAAGTCGGAAAGCTCACCAGTGACAACCTTCTCGGTGATCTTCTTCTCGCCCTCGGCGAGGAGGAAAAGCTCAAACCTGTTAAACAAACACAACGTCAGCTAAGCTTGCTCTCCTGACCTCCTGGCGGCATTTCTCTCAGCATATCAGAAATGCGAACCCGGTCTGCAGGTTATCGCTGTGACGGAAATTGGTGAAAGCCATGGCTAGGACAGATTAGGGAGATAGAGAGCAACTAGCGGAGAACTAGAAGGTTGATGAGGATAGTGTAGATTGCAGAAGAAGGTTTCTTAGTCGGATGTGGTGCTGCTACAAGCCCAGAAATGAAGTCGGTTGACTCGATGGACTCGAGAGCTTGACTTCAGTTGTTGAGGCTCGAAAAACTCCAGCTTTGGATGGAGGCTCCAGCAATGCCAGCCCAGGAATTCATTTCTGTGTAGAATCCTGCTGGCCTCCTCCTTTCACTGGTGGTCCGTGTGTTGACGATATCTGACGGAAGGAGCGACTTCCTTCTTCCTTGTCTATGTCCTCCTCGGCTCTCCTGGGCTCTGCCTTCCTGTTCTCTTCACTATGCCCTAAGGTTAACCAGCTTGGGCTAAAGCCATGTTGTGACATATAGGTGAAGCTCCTGATCTTGTAATGACCCCTTGAAGTGAATGGACACAACTCATGGTGGTGTCGAGTCGATCTGCCTGCTCATCGTCTTCTTTCCCTCACAACTTTAAGTGAAGGATGAAGCATGAGGCAATGAACTGGGGAACTTTGGCAACTGACCTGTCGGGAGCGTTCATGGCTGATAAGTCTGCGAATAAGATATTCAAACTAACAAAAAAATGGCGAAGCAAATGGCGGCAAGATAACAATTCAATTACAATGAAAGAGGCGATGGTGGGTTTGTTGTTGATGAAAGCAGGATGTTGTGAGTTGAAGTTTGAGGTGAACGCCCAAAAGTGGATCACAGGTTTCAGTTTTCATGTTCGCACTGTTTTGCAGACTGTGCACAGAGCACATGCTCCCCTCCTCCTAGCCAGCACTAGAGGTCAGCAGGTCACCTGTTCATCTCATATCGGATAAAGAATTCAAATGCATCCGGAGCAGGTCTAAATTGGATGTATTGATACGGATCTGGAATAATGATCTGGTGTGAAGCCAAGTCAGGGGGTTGTCCCTAACTCTATCCTCCTCTTGTCTAAGTCTACTGTCCATACCCTCTGTATCAACATGGTAAATGCATCTCTAGATCATCTACAACGTGAAAATGCCCTGCTCAAGCGTATTATAACAGGCCACTCCAAGCCTTGTCCGATGCGAAAGCAAAACATTCGCTGATGAGCAAACCCCGTAATCCCGTCATGAGGACCGTGCAACACAACACCCAAAATCCCAAATAATCCCAAACACCCAACCCACAAGCCCAACAACCAGTATAGAAAAATGAAGTATCCAAAACCTTTCTCACCAGGCACTGCCTCTTGCAAGCCTCTGTCTCTCTCTCTCTCTCTCTCTTGCTCACTTCAACCTTCCCTGACAGGCTGATCCATCACGAATAATCTTCCTGCTTACAACTCGGTACGAGTCCCCTTCAGGTCGCAGTAGCTCGGTTGCTTCCCACCATCGTTGTTGGCCCAGCTCATGATCGTCAGGCTGGTGGTGTAGGCCATTGCCGCAAAACCAAAGATGCAGAGCAGGACGTCGGACAGCTTGCGGAACCGGGTCCTGGCCACCGCCCTATAGTGAAGCATGGGCTAAAGGTGTTATTAGCAATATTTAATTCGGGAAGAACGGAGGGGGATACATACCGGATAGATATATACTAGCGGAATGCAAGCAAAGTTGCCGACCAGGGCGACGAACTTGTCCAGGTCGTCGGCGCCACCCCACGCGATGAGCGCACAGATAACGACAACGAAGAAGCGGAAGATGTTCTTCTGCCATTTGATATATGGGTTGTACTTGCCGCTCTTCGTGAACAGCGCGTTCTCGGTGATGCGGATGGCCGGGAAGATCTGCAGTGGCGTCGACAGCAAGATGGCAATCGAGTAGAGGAACTGGACACCGTTGACCATCTTGTCGTCCTGTGGGAGGTTGAGCAGGACGACGGTCTCGGTCTTAGAACCGTACGCAGCGTATGACACGGCACCCATGACTGTGAAGAGGGTCGTGATGATGATCATGACGACAAGCATGACACGCGGGAACTTTTCGGGCTGCCGCATTGACTCCTGGATAGGGATAATGAGGCCGATGCCCTCGAAAGTGAATATCGCGGTGCCGATGAAGAGCGTCCAGTCGCGCTGGTTGAACATGATGATGTCGGCCAGGCCTTGGGTGTGGAGCGTGAGGACGTCGTAGTAGAAGAGGTAGGCCAAGCCGATGACGATGAACGCGTCAGCAATCAAGGCGGTGAAGCCCAGCTTGCCGATGTCACGGAGGAGTGAGAATGGCAGGAAGATGAGCATCTGGATGATGATGAGCCACTTGATGGGCACCAGCGTCTGGCAGTCCGACACGGCCCGAATGACGGCCTGCAGGTTCTCGGATGTGAAGACGATATAGGCCGCCACGAAGCCGATCTGACTGATGACGATGGAGGACAGGATCAGCGTGCGCATCCACTTTCCGTAAAGGATGCCGCCGATATCACCGAAGGAGCCCTCGATGCGGAGACGCGTCGAGACCAGGAGCACGAAGCAGTAGTAACTTAGCGCAGCCACGAAGAGCAGCACCAAGTTACTGAAAAGCATGCCACCATTGAGGTAGGCACGCGGCAGAAACAGGACGCCGGTGCCGACGAAAGACTTGAGCAACAGCAGGGCGGCTCCGAAGGGGCTATTCTGACCGCTTCCTCCGCGCTCCTTCCGCCGACGCCCCTTCTTGGGACCCGGTGTCAACAACGCGCTGTCCTCCATCGGCTCTTCGTCGGACGCGTCTTCTTGGGCATCGCCCTCACTTCCCGACACGAAATATTCTCCAGGCTTGAGAACCTCGTCGTCTTCCTCAAGCTCTTCACCGGCGAAGTGCCCATACAAGGTCAGGAATTCCAAGAAGCTACTTGTAAACAGCCGAGGTTGAGCCGACGAAGCACCGCCACGGCCAAGCTCAGGCTCGTGGTCGGCCTCCCGGGCCGCCCGCCGGATAAAGTTGCGCCTGAAACCACCAGGCACCTTGATATGGTTAATATCAAGCTCCTCGTTCTCAGGCTCTGGACGAGGGACGATAAAACTCCGGCTCCGCTGCAGCCTGCTGCGCTGGTTCGCCTCTTCTGTCCACTTGTATATCGGCCGTGTGATGTCGCCACCCTGAAGTTTCAGGCTGGAAAACTCGTCGCCGTCGAACCCCGAAGCGGCAGGGTCCTTGCCCTTGCTTCCAGAGCCCCTATCCCCGTCGCCGAGCCCAAGGTCCTCTGGTTGCACCAGATGCCTCTTGACAACCTCGGGATCCTCGTAGGCCCATTGTCTCCTACTATCAAAGGAGCCGTAGTCGGGAGTGGCAGATATCGTAACATTTTGGACGGAAGCGGGGGCAGGCGACGCCGGGGACGCAGGGCGAATGGGGGGAGTGCCAAAGCGGGGAGGCGACGTGCCTATCGAGCTGTTCAGGGCGGCAGCAAGAGCCGAGATGCCTGGGCCTGCGTGGTAGGACCCAGGACCGGCCAGAGGAGTGACTTGGCCGGGACTTGACTCATCGGCGGCAGGTGGGGGTTTGAGAGGCACCGGAGAAGCCAGACGGGCGGTTGACGAAGCGCGATCAAAGGAACGTCCGCGGAAGGAGCCCGGAGACGAAGAAAGGAAACGCTGCGAGGGCGGCGAGTTTCTGAACTGGTTGTTGGACATGGTGGATTGTATGAATGTCTCTCTGATAAACTTTGCGACGTAGGTAGCTCGGGCTATTGCATCTCTTAAGACAAAGTCCGGATTGCGTACTTCAGTGATCTGCGCTGTGGTCACTTCAGCGTTCCAATTCGGTTTGGGACGGCGGAGGACCCTAATGCAGATTGCTCGGAGCTACGAACAGAGGTTTGCGATAACTGGCCGGCGGACGATTCTGAAACTGGGCCGGTTGACGGACGGGCAGGCTGAGGGAACGGAGAGCGATTAGCAACAAGAGAATGAATCCTCACCGATCAAAAGAGCGACTCCGGGGGTTCAAAAACACGCAGGTAAGAGAGAGAAGCCAGGGAAGGACAGGCGACGAGGCAGGAAGGTGCACGAGAAACAATCGCAAA
>JAAFKN010000262.1:0-16371 GCA_011800035.1 Thermochaetoides dissita | reverse complement strand
TACTTTCGCCGGCCATAGCTCTCCTGGGCTGGTCAGCCCTCTACCATCCCGCGGCCGCCCAAGTCACGACCGACTGCAATCCTATGAACAAAACTTGCCCGGCCGACCCCGCACTTGGCACAGAGTACTTCTTCAACTTCAACCGGACACCGCTCTTCCAGGCCTGGGAGACAAAAGTTGGTCCTGTGACATATGACCCCGAGCATGGCGCCAAGTTCACCATCAACAAGCAGGGAGACTCGCCAACAATCCGCTCCCGCTTCTACATCTTCTGGGGCCGCACAGAGATCATGCTCAAGACCTCTCCTGGCACCGGCATCATCAGCTCTGTCATGTTCCTGAGCGACAACCTCGATGAGATCGATTGGGAGTTCTTCGGCGGCAACACGACCGTGGCCCAGAGCAACTACTTCGGCAAGGGTCTCCAGGACCACCACAATGCCGGCTACCACGTCATCGACGGCAATGTGCAGTCCGACTACCACAACTATACCACCATCTGGACTAAGGATTACCTGGATTTCTATATCGACGGTAACCGTGTCCGGAGGCTGCTCCCCGAGGACGCAAAAGACGGCTACACGTATCCACAGACCCCCATGCGTCTGTCGCTTGGTATCTGGGCTGGTGGCGACCCGAGTCTTCCGGAAGGCACTCGTGAGTGGGCTGGCGGTACCACGGATTACTCCCAGGGCCCCTTCGACATGTACGTCAAAAGTGTCTACATTGAGGATTTCAGCAAGGGCGCCAAGGAGTATGTTTTCACCGACAAGAGCGGTTCTTGGGAGAGTATTAAGATCGTAGAGTAAGGTGCATCTGGATTGTTGACCAGGAGGAACGTTTGCTTACAATATTCAGGGGCAACTCGACCGTTTACGAGGCACTCCACAAAGAGCCCGACAAGACCATCGCCGAACGCTGGGCCGACCTGCCACAAGCCGCCAAGCTCGCCGTCTACAGTGGTGCTGCTGCCCTCGGTGCCATCATGATCGGATCTGCTCTGCTGTACTGCATCCGCCAGCGCCGCCGCGGTGCCCGGGAAGCCAAGCTCGCCGAACAACGTGCCGAGCAGGAGCGTCTGGAGCTTGAGCGCTTTAAGAAGGCCGGTATTGATCCCGACAGCTTCGCCTCCAATGCCAGCGAGTACAACGCCAAGGAGATGCGCCGCGAAGGGCTCATGGACGATGATAGTTACAGCATCTCGACTCCTGTCAACCCTGCCTCGCCGCTCGACAACGGTGCCAACAACCTGAATCGTGGCTCTGCTGTCGGCATGGCCGTTACTGCTGGGGCTGGTGCTGCCGTCGGTGCCGCTGCCGCTGCCGCTGCCGCCGCCGTTCCTCCTTCTCCCCGCAGCCCGACATCCCCTCGCTCGCCTCATGGTCCAACGAGCCCGACCACCAACGGGCCCCCGAACCGCAGCTTCACGAGCCCGGCTCCTGGCCGTGTGGCTTCCCCTGCGCCATCCCAACGCAGCTTCGCTGGCATGGACCGGTCTGCTAGTCCTGGAGTGGGCCAGCCGCCTAGGAGCTATACCACTGGCCCCGGATTTGAAGGTGGTGGTGAGAACCAGGGTTATTGGGGGAATAATGGGGGAAATCAGGGTCGCTTTAGGTGATGATGGTGTTCAAGGAAAATAAAAATATGTGGAGGAGAGCATCACTCATCATCTGAGTCAATTCGGGCGGCCGAATTTTTCCCTCATTTCTTGTCATTTTTTCTAGTCTATTGGTTTGTTCTGCTTGCTGGTTCCTGGAGCGCTACGCGGTACCCCCGGCATGACCTCTTGCTAGGCTTGATGATAATTCATTCCCTCTCTCGTGGATAAGTTAGCGGTTGGCTTTTCCGGGTTGCGGTTTGGTTGTTTTCACTCCTCTCATGATGCGCGTCCTCGTCGTCATTGTTGTCGTCTTCTCTCTCAATCGATCGGACAGTACATACATTTTTAACTCCGCCTATACCTATACCTACCTAGATAAACTACACCACATCCACATATCCACAAGATATTTAGACGGAGGGATCTCACAGCACTGGCACTTCACTGCACGTCACGTACGTACGTTAGATATCATCATCGTCATTACTACTCTTATCTAGACATGGCCGGCATCGTTATCTTACGGGCGTTCAAGTTGAAATGTGTGACTTCATGACCAAGGTCAAAAGTCAAGTACTGCCAGTAATATAACTTCGTTATACCCCCTTTACGTGATTGGCTGGTTCAGGTTGGTTTGCTTGCAATCTCGGAATCTGAGTCGAATGATATAATCTCTTTTGGGTCAAGCTTCTGTATGTCTCCTGGGTGATGTCGGTCGAGCTTCGGACTGAAGCTCGGTTTCGTGTTCAAGCGTTGAGGACAAATGATGTCGTTAATGATAAATAAGCAAAAGCCTCCTTGATCCTGAGAAGTTGCTCGATCCACTGTCCGGTCCCGGCACTGACAGCCGGCAAGCTCCGCGCGGGACGGTCAAGTCAACGGTCCATATCCCCATTCGCCGGGTCAGCTCTGTGCTTGTTCATGCCCACCACTTCGCACACGAAAATCTTGAACCCATGAACCTTGCTGCCCTCAGCAGCACGAGAGAGAAAAGTTTTTCTGCTTGCTTCATGCTAGCCCCGAAGTCTTGCTTGCCCCTGCTGCTGGAATAAAACCTTCTCTTCCGACTCACCCGGTCGACCAACCAGCCCAGCAGAGAAGTGATTGGCTTGCGCCCGGCTAGCTCAATCGGTAGAGCGTGAGACTCTTAAGGGATGCCCTACAAAGGGTTCTGGAGGATGAAAATGTCTCCGACATCTCAAGGTTGTGGGTTCGACCCCCACGTCGGGCTCAATTCCGGAGTTTGGATCTGGATGGGTACTTTTTTCCTAGTTTTTTTTTGTCTTTTTTTCTTGAGCCTATGATGTTGTTTATTTTTGAAGTTGATCTGTGTTTGGCGTGGTTGTATTGTCTCTTGCCCCTGGACCCCTCCACCTCTTCCCGAAGCTTGGTTGGGAAGAAGGCCTCACTCTATTTCGCCTGCCCAGCGGGGTCTTGGGAGTGACATGGTTCCATGTGGCAGGGAAGGGGCAACGCCCTTTCATCTCACATACGTGGAGGGGGACTAACTCAACGTTATTTAACGTCGATCGACATCCTCCCGTGGACATGGATGCCACCGGCACCCATGGATAATGGATTTTCTCAGCTTCCTGCAGTTCTTTTCCGTGATCCAACCTGAACCATGATATTGGAAAGGCTGTTGGCTATGATCTACCCAACAGGAAGCCAAACCTGCGGGTTGTGGACAAGCATCAGTCCAGCGTTCTGCAAGTTTCTGGAATGTAGGAGCTGTGCACGCAATTTGCTGTGTCTGCGCTGGAATCTGGCTGCAGAAACGCATCGAGAGATCCAGTCCTGTCCCAAGTTTCAATTCCAGGTGGCGCTCATAGGTCAGATCGAAGCAATGATTGCTACATAAAAGGCAAATCACAGCAAGAGCGAATATCGGTTCTTGAGCAGCTCCCAGTGATTGGCTGGCTAGCCGAACAATCTGGCCGCAGGAAATTTGCCGAGCGAACCATGAAAAAGCTTCCTGTTCGCTGGGACTTGGACTGGGACTGGGACACCGAGTTGCCCTCTGCGGGGTTGGTGACTGGTCTTCGTCTGGCGTGGTCCAGTCTGGTGAAACAGTGGGGGTTCGAGGCTTCGAGACAGTGCTTTCCAAGTTCGCAAGCCAGGATCAGGCAGATTCAAGCGGGGGAGAAGATCTTCTAGCGTCCACTTCTCTCACGATGGGAACAAGCTAATACTTATAAGTTGGCAAGTTTTGACAGCGTGCATCTTCTTAGCGTCCCGTTGCCGTGGTAAAGCTATCTGTTGGCTCAATTCGACAAGAGAGAGAATCCCTCGTCCGACTCGGATTGCCACATACGTCTCCAGTCACTCCAATAATCGTAGGCCGTGGTTGTCTACCAGCCAACCCAGAGATACGGCTCGCCGAGCTCGGTTCCATTCGGGCAGCATTCACCCTAATTCCTTAAACTTGGCTTTTTCTTGTCCCCAATGAGCCCTAGTCCTCCTCCAAGCTGAACGCTGCCCAATGCCAGCCACTCAGCCATCCAGCCTATCACCCCTCACCCAGCCTCTCCAGTCCTCCGCAGAATGTCGTCAGTCTGCGGGCGATAGGGTATTTAACAGTACATCGCCGGTCGTCCACAAGGGTTCTTTTCGCTGGGTCATGCCAAGCGATGGATCACAGGGAAGGAGAGGAGGGCTGTCTTTCCCGGCAGGTCACAGCCGCTGAGAGGCCCGGAGCGTTTCCTCCTAGCCATGCTTCTGCTGGGCCCCTAGCCATGGGCCGGTATTGTACTCAACTGGGCCGTTCTAAGCTACGACACTGGGCGACCTCAGGTAGGGTACTCCACGATACGTGGCTGTAGCCACTGGCGGGTGGCCAGCGCCTGCCTCCGCCGCCGGAACCCATCATGAATGATGGCTCCAGGTTTTTAGATTGGTAGACGTGCTGCGCCATGGGAAATTTCCGTATTTATTCACCATGCTATGGGTAACAATCCCAGCACACTTAGACTCCATGTCGCAAACTAAGGAGGAACGATGGCTCCGAGTCTTGAACACTCGTCGATTCCTCTACCTACCATATATCTTCGTCAACCCTTTGGTACTTCCTCTTTACCTGCCTCTGTTCATGTGCACAGAGTACCACACCACCCAGTGCCCAGCCTGCGGTAAAAGCTACCTCATTTACGTCGAATTCTGCAAGGACTTCCACCCGCCGCTGGTGAGGTGCCCCAAGGGCACGACCGTCAGCCGCATTGCCATGGAAGAAGGGGGTTGCACAAGCAGGCTGTGTCCGAATGGGAAGAATGGAGGGTGTTCGTCTATGTGAGTTAAAGACGGCTACGTCGGTGAGAGGGGATGGAGGGGGCTTCTCGGAGAGCAAGACAGCAAGGCGGCGGTTGGTCCCGAAAATGGAGAGACAGGCCCCACTGCGAAGAGGCTTGTGGCTTGGAGAAGTCGAGATCTTGCCAGCTTGGTGTAACTGCCTTTCAGAGCTTGACCGGCCTGCCGTCCGGATCCACTTCGACGACCTGGTCCAGCCCGTCGTATGGCGGCAGGTCGAAGCCGTACTTTTGGGCGATTGCGGGGGTGACGAATCTGGATTGTCAACGACTCGGACACAGTTTGAGAAGTGAGAGAGCACTGGTACGTACCTCCCACCAATGAAGTGCCGACCCTTGAAGTACTTGGCTAATGGCTTCGGCGCCGTTAGACTGACGAGGACATCAGGATGGAAGTTACTGCCCACGCCAGACTTCGGTGGACCGTTTTCGATGTCCCAGGAGGATGGAGCGTCGACAGAGGTGACGGGGACCTTGGCCTCTGCCATGGCGTTGATCACGGCTGGGAAGGGCTCGCGGACTTCTCCCGAAAAGCTAAAGCCTGAGATGGATTAGAAAGGGGTTCTTGTGGGAGTATGGAGAGGAACATACCAAAGAGGGCATCGATCACATGGTCGGCTGACTGCAAGGCGGCAGGGAAGTCATCGGTGAAGGGCACTTCGAGGTCTTCGAGTTGTTTTACAAGGCGCTTAGGGATATTAGCAGGTATTGGCAGGGAAGGTTTTGTATTTTAGACGGAGTCACGCAAATATATACCCCAATCCTAACACCAAGCTTGTCTGTCGAGGAAAAGGGAGGAAAGTTGAGAAGGTCCCTGACTGGTCTCGATCTGCTCAACAAAACATAAACCATGGAACTCACCTGATAGAGCTCATTCTTGCCCCTCTTCGGATAGTAGATTGTAGGCTGATAGCCATAATGCCTTAGATGCCTCGCCGCAACCAGCCCGTCACCCCCTGAATCAACGTTAGTGCACTGACCTCCTCTGAAGTCAACAAATACCAGACAGGAACAAACAAACCATTGTTGCCGGGGCCAACGGCGACCAGAATCCTCTTTCCTTTGTGAGGAGGATGAACTCGATACACTGTATAGTTATGAGTGAGAAATCAGTGCTACAGGGAAGTCTTGCTATTGGGAAGGGCACGGACCAACTTGGGAGACAGAGAGTCCCGCGAGCTCCATCAACTGGTCGATGGAAAATGCCCCAGTGCTCATGAGCTCTCTATCAAGAGCTGCCGCCGCAGCAGCGCCGAGAGTCTACAGTGGAGTTAGAAAGCCATCAAAGATGGTTTGATATGATCGTCATGGGTGGTCTTGGTCGGGGACAATAAGGTTGAGGATGATCGACCACACTCACCTTGAGAGCCATTGTTGACAGTGATGCGGGGGTTCGGATAGGTACTGTACTCTTTAACAGAAAACAGTGGGTTTGTGTAAATGCTAAAAACAATAGAGAAAACACCAGCCGATGGGCTATCAACACTGTGTTCACCGTGCACACCAACCAAAAGAAAAGGAGGAGGAAGTCGATAACAACTGACATCACCTCACCTGTCTCACACGCTCCAGGTGGGGACCAGAAGTGGGATTAACGCAAGCACTGACTAAGCATTCCGCCAAGACAGGGTGCAAGCATGCTGATTGGCTGACTGGCCATCGGTTCAAAATTTCCGCGGCTCCCGAAGGACCCGCTCTCTTCGATGCGAGCGAGGGATCGCAGCAGACGACGGCGACGAAGACGACCGAGAGAGCTCGACGACGGCCCAACATCATTTGCTTAGCCTCGTTCGCCGGTAGCAGATCAACCGAGTCCCCCTCGCCTCGTCCAGCACACAGACAAAAGCAAAAAGCAAGATGGTTGTCAAGATCCGCCTCGCCCGCTTCGGGCGCACCAACCAGCCCTTCTACAACATCGTTGTTGCGCACGCCCGGTATGCTTCCTCCCTGCCGGACGGCCCTTGAGCCCTCCGGTTCTGACAGTGATGGCTGTGTAGGACCGCCCGCAACAGCAAACCCCTCGAAGTGATCGGTACCTACGACCCTGTCCCCAAAAAAGACCCCTACGATCCCTCAGGCAAGCTGCACAAGGACGTCAAGCTGGACATCACGCGCGCCAAGTATTGGGTGGGTGTCGGGGCGCAGCCGACGGATACGGTGTGGCGGTTATTGTCGATGGTATGTCCCCTGCAGTACATCAACAAGAGATTTGGGAGGGAAGACTTACGGAGAATGCGTACAGGTGGGCATCCTCGAGCCCAAGTATCGTCCCGGTCTGCCACCGAAGCATAAGCCTACCGTTGTCAAGAACTAAATTACAAGTTTTGAGATTACGGCTGTTCGATATTGTCAACACATGTGTATTCTACGTGTTCGATTTAGTTTGTTCTATGACTTCCTGGCATCATCATATACGACATGGCGTTTTGTGTGCGAGACATTGGACTGTACGATAGCGACGACGACCAATTGACTGCTTTCGACCACTTCTCCGCTCGAATACGTGTGTTTAGCTCTGTCCCTTCGCATCAGAACTCTGTTGACTGGGGATCAAGTCGGGAATAGGGATTATGAAGGTCGACAGAATGCTTCATGCCGACATCGTCCCTTGGTGCCAAAGGTCGCCATCTTCAATCCTCCATACTAGGAGTGCTCAAGATACGATGGAAACTTTTCCAGGGCAATACTGATTCTAATATTGAAGCTGATACGCAGATTGACCAAGCTCTCAGCTAACAACCCCGGTGATCCCAGCAGAAAGCAGCAGATAACAGACCAAGGTGTATACCCAATCTCAAGACATTGACATAACCTCTGGATACATCTATCCCCTCTACTGTCTGTGTCTCATCGAAATGCTCATATGTTGAACCGAGACGCCCAAAATCAAGATCAAATCCCTGATCCCTGAACTCATACAGCCACCATCTCTCTCATATGTAACGTAGTGTAATGCGATATCCACCCAGAACTTGAAAGATGTTAGTACCCATGACGATATGTGCCCGTAAAGACACACGAGATAACCCATATCCAGACTCCATCCCTAGAAACTCCGATCCTCTTCACTAAACCCCTTCTTATCTTTGTCTAGTAGCCTTGCAAAGGTCTAACCCCCCGGCTTAGCGGAAGAAGGTATTCATACCCAAGCAAATAAACATCACACCCCCCGGCTTAGCGGAAGAAGGTATTCATACCCAAGCAAATAAACATCACACATACCCCATACACCGACAAAAACGATGCCATCTTCCTCAACAAGCCCGTCTCCAAATGTTCCAAATCCCAGCGCCACTTCCTCATCCACTTCCATCGCCCGGTGGCCGCTGACCTCACGGAACTGGCTGTTGACCTCAGGCTAGCCACACTGCCCGCCAGAAGCCCGCTGGCACCCAGGTCACCGGCGCCTTCTTCTTCATCACCACTCTCAGAAACCCCACCGTCAAAATCAGCATCATCGTCTTCCTTAGACAGCCGCTGATGGTAGATACTATCGGGGTCGCTGATCTTGTAGTAGAACAGGCCAGGAAGAATAAACGAAATTGCCGTCGATCCGGTACTCCCCACATACGCCAACACCCTGTCGAGCGAAGAAACATTCAGTGCGGTAAGGTAACTCAACACGAGAATAGCCGACGTAATCAGGGCAAACCGCAACTCGGACATAACCACAACTGGAGCGCCGTGACTGTCGAGGATGGGCGCGGAGGCAGCGACGCCGGCGGGGCCGCCCAGCAGCGGCTGGCTGCCGGCAGCGGGCTGGGAGGCGCTGGCGGAGCGAGATTTGTTGGGGCGCCAGCGAAGGACGGCGTCGAGAGAGGCGCGGCAGGGATGGATTTGCAGAGGAATGGAGAAGGTGACGAGGGCAACGATGGCTGCTTTGGCAATGGTTGAAGCAATCGAAGGAGGATCTGGCATCCATTAGAGAAGTTCAAGGGCATAAGACAGGTTGGTGTCACTTACACATTCCCACGATGTTACCCTTGATGGCGTTGCCAAAGGTGAGGTAGCCGGTAATGGCAACCAGGATGTAGACAGAAGCGGCGGTACCGATACTAGCGGTAATGACGGCCACGATGCTGCCAGGAGAGTTGTCCTTGATCTCGTTGACAATCGAAAACATCTGAAGGAGTCAGCAAGGCTCGTATCATCAGGAAACAACCTGGCTTACATTCTGGTGGCAGGTATAGGCAAAGATGACAACCGGCAGGCTGCTGAGCACGGCAACCGGGCTCTCCCATCTAATAACGCGGATGTCCCGCTGGTTCGGGATCTCATCAGCCGCAAAGTGGTAGACGACCAGGATAACCAGGTACCCAATGGCCATCAGGGCCACCACGCTCGTGTACTTGAGCGAGTCCAGTTTCTTCGGGAAGCTGAGCGGGATGATGAAGATCAGAAAGAAGATCGTGATCCAGAATCTGCGGTCCTCCAGATATGGAAGACCCATTGATGTCAGCCCGAAAGCCTCTGCCACGCCGGGCATGAGGTCGCCAATGATAATCATGTACGAGACACCCACGCCAAAGCACTTAATGGCGATAGCGGCATCAAACACCACAGCAGCGTTCGGGTAGGTAATCTGAGAGAGGGCAAAAAATGAAGACGCGCCACGATCGAGGTAACGGGCGCAGCGCGACTGCAGATAAAGGCCCAGGGCCGAGGTGAAGCCGCACCAGATGATCAACATGACGCCGAGCATGACACCAAAATGCGACATGGCCGCAGGCATGGCCAGCGTTCCGGCGCCGATGACTGCAACCACGTCTGTCTCAGCAAGCAGTCGAGGGGGTATTTCAAATTTTCATGACGTACTGGTATTGAGGAGGTTGATATTGCTGCTCATCATGGAAGCGTGGCCGCCGCCGCTCATCTTGGGGCCGCGGACACGACGTGTGCTGGGAGGAGTATCCAAGTCAGCATCTCTGCAGCCAAAAGCGATACTGTGCCGGATTGGCTTACTTCGCCATTCCCCCTACTGACGAGGTGCCAGAGGCGATGGTCGAGTATCCCGTCATCGGGGGAGCCTGTCGCCGACTGCACAGGCTCGATATATGGTGAAAGGAGGGGAAATGGAATTCAACGACCCCACAGAATGCGTGGGGGTCTGGTGATGGGTAAGGCCAGGATGGGCTCGATGCGGTAGACTACGGACCCCTTGATATCGTCATCGGATGGATCGATCGTGGACCACAGAACACCTTGCGGAAACACCTTGCAGACGATGTTGGCGAACCCCTGCAATTTGGCGGGTGATCGATGGAAATGTCCGTTTCTCGGAATATCAGAGAGTCGTGTCTCGCAAACAACGGTCGGACGGGCTCGGCACGATGATATCGGGAGCAGATCAGTATAGAAATGGGAGGAGAAGGCGATAGGTAAAGAGCCAGCAGAGCAGAACAGCGTCACACCACAGATGCCACAGATGCGATGGCTTCAAATCCGGGGACGCCTTCAGTGGCATCCCAGCAATCCCAGCATTGCTTCAGCAGGCACGCAGCGTGGCACCAAGCTAGCCAATCAGAGGGCGTCATTCATATGACGCCGCGGGTCCACGGGCCTCCACTGACGGCGCACCCCAAAGCCGATGGAACCCAGCTTCTCCACCGCACTGGATTCCCAGCAGTCAGTCGCAGTTCGCACTCGCTGCGTGGTCGTGCCAGATCGTGCTCGCTCCAATGTTGAAGCATTCTGTCATCGTCAATTAGCCCTTACGAACAGCTCAGTCTCAGCCCAACCCTGGGATCAGCCGGGGTAACACACAACGGCAACCGCAACGCATACGAACAATTTTCGCCTGGCCAACCGCAGTCTCGGCAATTGCTCATCCCATAACCGACACGCTCCCACATTAACCGCTGCACAATTCTCAAACTCTCAACCCAGTGATAGTGATCAGGACAGCAACGCCCCGTGCGCACCCCCCGAAAAAACGGATCTCAAACCCTCCTCAGCCCCAACGCCGACGTCATGGATCACTCCCTGGACCAGTCTACCCTGGAAACCATCGTGCTGCTGGAGTCACGGCTCCATCGTCTTGAACACCTCCTCTATGGCCCCGCCGCGCCGCCAAGCCAACCCCCTGAGAAATCGGTGCTGCGATCCCTGGCTGACCTCGAGCACCGGTTCACCCATCTCGTTCGCCATTGTAGGGCATATGCTGATATTTTGAAGCTCTGTACGCCATCCCTTTCTAAAGATCACAAAGACGGAGTGCTGACTGTTACAAGATCGCGCTCACCCCTCCCTCTTCCAACCCTCTTCCAGCACCCTGACAAAAGAACCCCCTACCCAACTCTCCCCCGACGCAGTCCTGCAGACCGTCCTCTCTTACGCAACCTCCTTTCCAGCGACCGCATCAGCCCTGACAGCAGCCAGCTCCGACGAGCCCATCCCTGACGCAGCTCAGTCCGCAGCGCTGGCGGCCCTAGTCTCGCGCATGCGAGCCATCGAGACGACGCAGCTTGCGCAGGCGGTCGAAATTGCGGAGTTGAGGAAGAGGAGTGAAGTTGTGCTCAAGGCGTGGTATACTGGGTGTGTACTGAGGCATGGGGAGAAGGTTGCGGAGTTAGAGAAGAGGTTGGAGAGGGTTGAGGTTGGGGTTCGGAAGGTTAGGAGGGTGAAGGAGTTGGAGGAGAAGGTGTGAGGGGCTATAAGTTGGGGCAGGTTTCGAACCTTGAGGGTCATCGTGTCCCCGTCTGCTGGGCTACGACGCTTGGAGGTTATCCAGCTGCTTGGCTGGGCTTCCGGCAGTCGCGCCGTCGATTATTGCTCGCCAAATGGCGATATCAGCATTGCTGGTTTACGGGTTGATGAAGTCACGGAACTCAAAGTCCTAGTAAGCACGACACAAAGTTACGATACTTTGATCAACAACCTGCTTCGAGGATTGCGACTCGGAAGCAGGGCAGACGGTACTAGGTTTAACACCGTGTGATAATCAGCTACGTCGATATGCCGATATTACCGGCAACAGGAAACACCTTTAGGCTTCAGTACGCCACTTCTGCATCATCCCTACAGCTCCTCCGCTTATGCTTGTTCAACCGCTGACCGTTCGAGACCCCCGAAAGTCCCAGGCCACCTGGTTGGACGTGGATACATGTATTGAGACTCGTCCGATCATAATGGATGGAACAATTCCTGATTCGTCCCGGAGGACATGATGGGTTCGCCGTTGTGCGACAAACTTCGGGCCGGCAGTCGGATTTCCGTGTTTCACGAAGCACTTTATTCCGCTCAACAGAGCTGCCGTGTTGGAGATCACGGCTGCGTGCCCCTGAGAAACCCAGGGCTTGAGGGACTTAGACGGGAGTTTATTGGGGCGATTCATCGTTCTACGGCATGAGGCATGTCAAGTTACATTACTGTATAGAAGAACAGTCCCCTCGACGATGTTCACATCGGTTTGATCAAGATCATAATATTCGTTTTCCTTGCTTCCGTCAATCAAAATATACTTTACCAGTTCTACTTACAGCCTGAGACATACAGCGTCCTGTGCTACATCAGATAGTCTTGACTATCAGGAAGTTGAGAAAAAGAGTATAAGACAGGTCTGTTCCACATCCATCAAGTCAGACAAGAGAAACGGGACAAGTTGGCAGTCATTTTGCCAGACTCAAAAGAAAAGAGAAGGCATTGAGAAGACAAAAAAGCGGCATTTTGTGAGTAGAAAAGGTGTAACTCCGTGGATTTCCCGGGGGGAAGAAAATGGCTGAAAAGGAAGGGATCGTCAGTTCCATCCTTCTTCTGCCTCCTCCGGGGGCGCTAGGAAGGTGACTTGACGCTGACTCAGCGTCGGATTCTTCCTGGTCATCATCATCATCATCATCATCATCATCATCACCGCTGTTGTCGTCGTTCTCCTCATCCTCATGGTTGTCTTCGTTCTCCTCACTGCTGTCATCCGGGTTAATTTTTTCATCACTGGTGGACATCAGCTCCTCCCTGGTGAGTCCGAGCTGCGTAGCGGAATCCACAGGGCGCTCGAAAACTCCGGTCCCGACCAAAATTTAGCCTCTTACAGGACGTTTTTCACCTGCTCTTTGTAGGGCTTTACAGAGTCATGCCCTCTTTGCAAGGATCGCTTCACCCAGAACCGGGAATACGTCTTGTTGAAGCACTTTCTGGCTTCGAACTCACTTGAAAAGAAAGATCGTCAGCCTTCGAATTTCACCGAAGAATGATCACTATTTGGGGGGGGGAAGAGGGCGCTACGCTTTGGAGTGGAGATAAATCTCGTAGGCCAGACGTTGCATCTCTGGCGTCTTCCGAAATCCAATTAGCAAACATTCTATGCTAAGGAGAGTCCATTAAACCTACATTTTCTGGGCTGTGAAGTTCGCCCTAAAAGTAGTCATCTGTCGTTTCGGATCTTCGATCCCCTGTTTCTTCATCCTATCATGGTATGTGCAAAGTTCGCCCTTCCGCCGATTGTTAATGAGTATAGCACTGTCCTTCGTACGGCCGCCCTCTTTATGTGTTTTCCAGTCTTTCCAAATTGTAGTGCCTGGCTTGAACCTGTCCTGGCCATGTTCGCCGATGTACATCTGAGGGGAGTAGCCACTAGAGTAAACAGTTTGGTGGATCGAGGGCGAAAATCCTGTTTTGAAGGACTGGAATTCTTGTCAGAATCCCATCCATCCACGCTCTTTTGTTCCTCCCACTCCAACTCGTAGGGGAGCCGGCTCGGGTCGAGTTTAGTCTGCGGAAGTTCAGGCTTAAATAGTGTGAGAGCTCGTTTGCATCATCTGGAAAATCATGAGAGAGGTACAGATCTTCGTATGAAGCCAAAGGTTCACCAGCGTCAAAGTCATTCAAGTCAGGCCCATCTTAGCAGGCTTGAGATTCGGCTTCATCGTCACCGGCCTCAAACTCAGCATCATCTGGCTCACCAGCATCACTATCGTTATGATCCTCATTGTCGTCGTCAGATTCATGAAGACCAGCATCAGAACCGGCATCATCACAGTGAGCATCATCAGAGTGAGCTTCCTCAGCATCAAATGGTTCTACCGTTCTACCTCAGCTTCCGAGGCGTCATCTTCATTCGGCATCGTAAGTCCTAGTCCCAGCCTTCATCTGTAATAGGTCTCTTGCTCGTAGTCGGGCACCATGTTGGGTTCAGAGGTCAAAGCAAGTGGGAAACCGGGTCTTGAACCCAAGTGATACTCTTAGTCTTCAGGATGTGATCGGGTAGTGATCATAGGTTTGGCTATGACTGCTTTCAGAGGGAAAGGGAAATAACTTCTAACTCAACGTAGGATATTCAGCTCTGAACTTGAGAAGAAGAGAAAGTCCATCTGATCATCCTAGAAGAGAAAGTCCCTTATATATACTCATTACTCACTGCAACCTGGCATGCAAAAGCTCTACTCAGGATTCAGGAACCAATATGCTTCAGCCACAAGCACAATGCAGTGCTTTCCAAGGCTCGTTAGAACTCTGTCTTATCAGAGTACGACTTCGGCACAAACACTGAGCTTTGGTATATAATTGGACAGTTGTTAAGAAGGGGCAACTGAGTGTGAGTCTCATAAGTTACGAAAGGCAAGTTGGCGAGGTGGATATGTTCTTCCTGGCCGATACGAAAATGCTGTTACTTTATCTGGTAGGCGTTCCTGAGACCTACAAGCCTAGAGCCTCATTCTACATGCCATAACCCGACTCAAAGAGTATTGGAGTAGGTAACACAACCTCACAAGACTCTGATATAGTTGACCCTGAGTTTGTGATAAATTCGGCAACTAGTCGACTAAATGACTACAGGAAATCAGTTAGATAACAACACGACACAGCTCGACAATAACACGGAGCTGCTTGCGTCCACGTTGAACGGAGTTAGAGGCTTAAGATGGCTCTGCGATTGAGATATGCATGGAATTGCCACTTGGCTTTTGGCTGTATGCGGGAAGTAGGTTATTGAACAGATTTGAGCCTTAGCTCAAAAACCTTCTCAAGGTAAACAACACTCAACCTTCTCGGTCTTCCACGAACAGTGGTCTATACAACCTCTAGGACTTGTAGCTTTTCCGATAGGGGCTGACAAGTTTCTGACTGCTTCACAGGTTCACATATCAGTGGTTCTTTGAAGGCCGGAGTGCTACGTGGTTCATGTGAACAAACTTCAAAACATAGCATTAAATAATTGGCAACTTGTCTGAGGCTCTTCGCTGTCCTTGGGGTCCAGGTTAGGAGTTTATTCAACCACAGCCCTGTCGTCACCTGCACTGGGCGCAGCTTGCAGACACTGGGCAGTGCTCTCGCAATGGGGCTGCTGACATCCAGTCCTGATCCCTTCCAGGTTGCACCCTGGCTAGAAACGAAAATCTGGAGATGCAACCAAGCAGAGCGCAACCGAAGTGATCTTGATGCCTAATTGCAACCTTTCAACGTCTCTGCCCTAAAAAACCCTGGCTCGAAACGGCGTTTTGACATCTTCTCCCAAGGCAACATCACAAAATGCGATTGTCTAGCGGTGGGGTTCCAGGAGAGTTGAAACAAGACTGCCGGTCCCTCAATCCCCTGCATCGGCTGGGCGTGGATGGGAGCAGCGCCAAGGCTCCAGGGGAACGGCTGGTGGTTTCGGCCAATCAGCGGCCTGCCAGGGTGCTGCCATCGATCTCTTTGACGAACGCGCAAGACTGTTCGAGCGAGCGGATGCGTCGGTGGGAGAGATCTTTCAGGCTTGAGGGAGACGCCAGCTGGTTGAGATCTTTCCCCCATACGGTGTTGAGATGGAACTGAGATCTTTGTTTTGAGAGTTTCGGATGCGTATTGTGCCGCTGAGGCTATGCCATTGCCGACAGAGTCTCACTAGACAAATGTGCAGTCTGTGCCGCATGATAACATGGTTATCAACTCATAGGCGATGCTGTTGTCACTCTTGCGGTGTAGGCCAAGCCGATGTTCCAAAGGATGTAGAAATATCGATACGCTAGTTATCTCTAAATCAGCAAGTGCAGCATCATGATTGAGGAGGGGTCAGCGGAACAAGTTTCTCCTCCAGGCAGCGCGGAACCAACCGCCGAATTCTGTTATAAGAATCAGATGGCCAACTGATTATCCGTAACCGCTTGCCGTCAGCATAGCTCAACGTTCTCAGCAAGACTGGCATTTTAAAAGAAACCCAAACAGCCGGTAGCCGCAAAAAGATCGCATCCAACATCAGGGACTGGACAAGACACCTCGATCTTCTGCCCCTGCAGACAGAGGTGGAGATGGCCTGAGCTCGGGGCCTCAAGGCTCTCAGCGGGATGGTGGAGGACCGTGGTGGCCTCCACAGTGTTTTCGGGCTCAGCGCAGGTGGAGACCCACCCAGCCATTCCGTGCTGGATCCGTCCAATCAGCGCAGGCCGCGGTTCCTGGCCGTGAGTTCCCGTCCAGTCAGGTCTCACATCGCTCCAGCCAGCGAGCCCCCGTTGGCGGTGCTGCCTCCCTTTTTCGAAGCCCGAGGAAGTGGGAGCG
>JAAFKN010000261.1:0-16454 GCA_011800035.1 Thermochaetoides dissita | reverse complement strand
CTTCACGAAGCCCGTCTGGATCACTGAGTTCGCCTTCGATGGCACTGAGGAGCAGCTGCTTCCACAAAGGTGCTGGTGCTGGTCTGCTTGGTCTTCCAGCCCTTGATCTTGCCCTTATTGGTGTAGAAGCGAGTATGGGGGTTGAAGCCCAGAGTGACAGTGACGGTGACCCAATCTGTGACAGTCACAACCTCCGTGACTAAAGCCCTCTTCTGATGGCCATGCTGGTGGCCATGACCGCCGGCGATGGCAGCGAGGGCCTGGCCGGCGAGGCCGGCAACAGCTAGAGTAAGGAAAGCCTTGGAATGCATCCTGCTGGCGATTTGTCAATAAGAGAGTGCAATTCTCAGCCCTAGAATGCTGTGCTAGCGCTGATAACGGCTTGTTGGTTGTTGCCGTCAGTGACGAAGGGACGGTTTCGGACTGCAGGAGTTGGTAACGTGCGCAAAAACAAGCAGTCCCCGAGGGAGAGAATATATGAACAGCTTGTTCCAGGCCGACACCGGGGAAATAAGGTCTTGCGAGAACCGAAAGCCGCGTAACGGTAGGAGTGACGCTTCTTGTGACGCGCGAGTCGGTTGGTTTGCCGCGTTTCGCAGTCTATCAAAGACGCAGAATGAGTGATGCGGCTTTGAAGTTCGAGTGGGACGGTGACCAGACGCTCCGTGACGGTTGCTTTCTCGCAGGAGGTGAATGTACAACGGTCAAGCTGGCTATTTGTCAAAGGCTGAACTGCGCCGGGCGAACTGAAGGAGAGAAAATCAAATGTAGGTGAAATGGAGTCCGGCGTAGCCGAAAGGAATGGAAAGTCCCGAAACCGAGGAGATGGAGAAAGAAAAATGCAAGAGGAAGAGGAGGAGGAAGAAGGGAACACTGCAGGTCAGAAGCCTGAGCAGTGAGGCACCGTCACTTGAAAGAAGCTGAGTCGAAGGGAGCGGGACCAAAGAGGCAGGGAACCTGGGATTGGAAGGATTTCTGCTGTGGGGAGGACTCAAAGGTATAAAAGAGAAAGGGAAAGAGCGCCTCGCCAGTGGTGGAGGGGTACGAACCACGAAGTTGTGTACCCTAACCGCAAATCCGTTCCTACATTCGTCTGGACAGCAAGAACACCCGGACTGCCTACACCTACAGGCTGCAGCGAGGGTTCCTTCCCCATCCCCATCTCATCAGCGGCTTGCTGACACAGCCTGACAGCCTTGCCGCTGTTCCCGTCAGGTTCTGACTGGCTCTGGACTGGCTAAGTGGATGTGGGACAAGACGTGGTGCCTTCCACGTTCACTGCTTGCAGCTCACAGACAGCCAACTTCCCCGAGAACGGATTGTGCGAACAAACTTTTTGCAGATTCTGCCACCTGCTGCCACTCGGCTGCAATGTTTCCCCTGTTTCCCCTGTTTCCCCCTGTTTTCTCATGTTTTCCCAGTTTTTCTGCTCCTAGCTTTTGTCCAAATCCCCACCAGCACGGCGGGGCTGAGAAGCCGAAGAGCTGACAATGGGAGTCGACCCTCAGCTTTGAAGGCCCGCCTTATCGCAGGCCAGCCAGCTCGTCGGGTTCTGAGTGGGTTCCCCATCCATGGCGCAGGTGGAGCCGTCACTCCGCCGCGCCGATCTGGCCAAAGCCTACACGATCTGGTTTACATAAGTGCGGATCAGCGGCTGTATTTTGTGTTCTTCGTACCGTATCAAGCTCATGACGGGTCAGACGAGTTCGGCCGATGCAGGAACGATATGGGAAGCACTGTCAGTCTTGTCGCAGCAAGCAGAGCGGTGTTGTCAATCCATCAGGCCGCTTTACGCAATCCCATCACGCCAGGAAGCGCTCCGAGGATCTCCTCCTCGGAAGACCAAGGTCCTGTTCCAGAAAGCCCAAACAACGCCAGGGGCACCGGTTGAAACGGATCATCCGATCTTGGCGCTGCGGTCAACTCAAGCAGAGCCCCCACCGCAAGCTGCTCTGTGAGTGGGCCCGGCTTCGAAGTCCGGACGGTTCCTGACAGGTTGACCACCACCGTGGGCTGCGCAACATGTCTGCCCCACCTTCACTTAGGGTTTTCACGGGCTGGGCCGCCAATGACTGTCAAGGCCAAAATGCAGGGACGGGACTATTTAGTGAGCAAGAGCAGGCTGACATCTGCAGGAACACGGCATTTTCTGTTGGGTAGCATTCGTGCTAACAAAAACAGGTATCTGTTGCCTTGTGTTTTTATGCTCGATGGATGGCACTTCACCGGAATGAGTTTGCGAGTCGGCAGGTTGTAAATGCACCGATGAGAGAGACCACCAGGAATCACACCCTACCCGACTTCTATACTTAAGTACGACCTGTACTGCCTGCGTCGTGTTACTAAACCACACACTCGAACCTCCAGGTTCAGAGGCACTTCCAAGGAGTAGAAATAATCTGCGACTGGTGTGGGGTTGCATCAATCACTGTCCACCAAGAAGCGAAGCATCCGTTCCAAGTCTTTTGCGTTTTGGTTAATAGGTACTGACCTCCTGTGCTGTTACCTGATCTGTCGTCACCAACGTGCCCAACAGCAGACCGACACCCGAACAACACAATAGTGTGGTGTAATGTTGGTAACCACTCTTGGGAAGGCTCAAATTAGGTACGTACACAGTCCATTGGTTTCTCATCGGTTTCCCAGCTCTAGGTTCCAGGTTTCCGGCTGTGGTGTGGAGTTTTTATTCACTTCGCCTACCCATGCCAGTTAGTGTGGCTGATAGGGCGGCAAACGAACCCGCATCTGCTCCCACAGAAGTACCCCAACCACGTGCCGTTCGTTCTTTGACAGGCACAGTGCACAGAGCTCGGATGGTTTCCCCCTAGTCCACCACCGACAGCAGAACAAGACAACTTGTCCAACAGCCAACGATGACCGGTCGTTTTGGCTGGGTCGAGCTGTTGGCGATAACATCGTCGTATAATCATTGGCCAGGCAATGAGGGGATGTGTGTGCAAGTGCAGGTTTTTGCAACCTGCTGTAAAACGGCATCGATACCGCAATACCATTGGATTGGCTCTCCCTCGCCAGCCCTTATGCTGTCGTAGGTGGTTCCCTGATCCGGTCACTTCTCCAATACCGGCTCTTGTACATAAAACTTGTTTTCCGGCTTGATCAATCCTTTCGGAGATGACACAATATCTCAAAATATGGACGAGATCGATCCTTGGATGGTTTGATGTCTCAGGTTACAATGTCCAGACGTGCTTGGGGTGGTCGAAAGATGTCACGCTCAGGCAAGCAGGTTGAAGCTGGAAACAGACATGCATTGGCTATCAAGCAAGGCGCTATAGCATCAACAGCCGCCCACGGTGTATCCGAGCAACTCAACTCATCACACCTGCCCTTTGGCGCCCACAATGTTTCAGCACCTCCTACTTAGAGGTCAAGGCCAATGTCCTAGTCAAAATATTTTCCATCATACCGGAAACCAGAGGTGCCTTACAGTGGCAGGTCGTGCTCATGAGTCAGGATGTTTAAACCTCGATAGGTAAGTAGAGGCACCCAATCCCTTTATGCCTTTGTGAATGCGGTTCAGAGTCCCAGAGTCAAGTTATAGCCTGCACTCTATGTTTTCACTCACTTCTAAAATCGACACTTGGTTATCCTTTCGCGCTTTCATGATAACTGCCTAGGAATTTCACTAGGTAACAAGGGTTAGGGTTAGGTTATATCATAATAGAGTGAAAGAGATGGATAAGTTGAGCTTAGAGGCAAGTGAGCGGATGCCGTCCTCTTCCAGCAATTAGAGAGCATGGCATCTCCCCAAAATTTCTTCTCTCAGTTTAGCCTACAGTTAAGGATCTCGACGTGAACATTCTGAGTGTGAATAGTTAGCCTATGCGAAACACATAGAAGAAGCGAGGGTACAGTTTTCCGGCTAGGTGTGCGAACCAATAGGAGCCGAGTTATACTCTGGCAGCTCCAACGATGGCGCCCGGGGCGAATGATGACCCGCTCTCGCTGTGAGTGATTGAGGCGCTCATCATAAGTGGCTGAGGCCGTTCCGATAACGCTGACAAGACCCAATCATCCAAGAGCATGCTGCTGCAGCAAGGTGTGACTGAGCATCCTCCAGTGGGAAAAATTGCCTACATCGAGGCTTGGTGTTAGATGTTCTCGAACATTTCCCAGACATGATACGCCAGTTCTAAGCCTCCAAGACACTGCCACATGATGTACCAATCCGGGATCAGACCTAGGGCTCTGGAGATTACAAGCAAGTCGTTGGTAACCGAACCGTATCCCAGGCTGCCTCTTTATTCTTGATTAAAACTTCGGTAACTCTTGGACTTCCAAGATAACTAGGACATAGGCCCGAAGGAGATCATACATTCGACTAAAATGGAACCTCTCTCACAAAGCAAACACAAGCACATTGCTGGTCTGCTCTCCAACACAGACCATCCACAGTTTTCCCAGGAACAAATACAGGACTGGGAGGATGTTGATTCTGCCTATCTTGCTGAGGAGAGCTCGGGGTCGACGTTGGCCCCTCCAATTCCCTTAATATCAACAACCTCGTCTGATGCACTTCCCACAAGACTTCACCAAAGTGCGTCGGCTCTCACCGAGACCCAGGAACCACCTGCTCAAGGAAGGGGAATAGACCAGGTAGCACCATTATCGTATACGGGGGCAAATGATGATGGAGACAGCAACAGCAGCACTGGAGTAGGTCAAAGAGCTGTCAAGCGGAAGTTGGAGAGGAGGGGACATACTAAAAGCCGAATGGGATGCTTTAACTGCAAGCGGCGACGGGTCAAGGTAAGACCTCGAGGAAGCAGATGAGGGTGTTGAAATTGGCACTTGATGGCTGACAAGCGAATAGTGTCAGGAGACAAGGCCGTCCTGTGGACACTGCTTGAAACATGGACTGAGATGTGAATACCCTTCACTTCCACCAGTTGTTCATCAGGTATATGAAATTTCATCAATTGAGATGAGTTGCTAGAGATTCACGAGCTAATGGATTTACCCAGCCACAACACCAGCTCCCCATTTTTAGTCTCCAAGACATGAGGCTTTTCCATCAATTCCTCTTCTACTGTTACCCTCACCATCCCATCGGCGCTGAGAATCTCTGGACGCATGAGATTCCTTGTCTGGCTCATAACGTGAGTTCCCTTTAGGTTATCCAATGGTGGTAGTCGTATCTTACACACTTCGACAGTACGACTATCTTATGCACGCGATCCTCGGCTATGCAGCATCGGAGCTTATGTCCAGGCATAAAGAGGACCAGTCACTGCTCTCAGCAGCATTAGAACATCGGATCAAGGCCATCCGGGCCATCAAAAAGGCACTTGCTGGGGCTGAGAAGAACAAGTCTTCTACTGCTACCTGCAATGATGCCTCAACTCTTTGGGAAGAGGGAAACGCCCTGATGGCGACATGCTTTGTCTTGACTTACCGTACGTGGTCGCTGGTCATCCAGTTCGCAGTTTATACAGATGATCTGACATTTTTGAGTGATAGAATCTGTCCTGCTGCCTGACGGTCTGACCGAGTACATGACGTTCTGTCGTGGTATCGTTGTCATCGCATACATCGTGTACATGCATTCGTGCCATATGCCATCACTCAAACCGCTACTTTTTGCTAAACACTTAGCCCCGGACTGGAGGCAGGCAGTGTTGGAGCCGCACATGCGTGCATTACCGCTCATCAACCAGGAATGGGCTGACCAAGCTGTGGGCGCGATCCGTGCTCTGGAACCTCTTCTTGTTGTTGATGAGACTGGGGAAGTGGAGAGATGCTTTTGGGAGAAGCTGCTCGGCATTGCTGAAGCACTGAAGGTCTCGTGCTGGGATGGTACGTCCGGTAGCTTTACCTGACTTCATCCGAACTCCCAACATCCTGCACTGTTAACCTGACTGACATGATCTCTCCCGATAGCATACCTAGCTCTCACATCACACTATGGCTGGTGGATGACTCTCAAGGAGCATGCACGTTTTCAACGGCTGATCAACCCATCGAACCACGTTGCCATGCTAATTGCAGCACACTGGGTCGCTCTCGAGCACGTCATGGATCCCATCGCCGACGTCGAACGCACGAAGGGAGCCGCAAAACTTCCTCCTCACCAACAGAGTCAACCTGAGTCAACAGAAGATGGGGATGAGAACCGAAGGCGGGGCTCAGATGGGTCTGGAAGCAGAGCCAACCGCTTGTGGCTTAAATATCTCAATGCTCAAATTAGGCTCGAGGCTCCGTACCTGAGATCTTATAATCACTTTCCTGAATGGGTACAAGAGAATTTGGACATAGACAAGCGCTATTTCGGGAGGATGGTTTGGTAAACTAACTGTGTTGGAAAGAGCTATCAACTTAGGGGTAGGAGCATCCGCGACGAGGCCTAGAATAGAACCCTGGCTTAGGTATCCAAGCAAGGTCGTAAAGCATTACCTACACGAAACCAAGGAACTGATTAGAATCGCTGTGACGAATGCTTACTCACTTACCAGATGCAATCCGTCATCCATTGACCTCGGCCTCTCAACCTTAAAGACTGTTTTGCTCGGAGGCTAATTCGGTAGGTCAACGCGAAAGAGCGCCACATTAAGGAAACTAAGGCAGTGCCGTCGCCTTGGACCGCTCGGCCGGCGTCAGGCTATGACCAAGATCAGATCAGATAAGATCACACAAAAGTCCCTCTGTTCGCCATTATGAGCCGTGGTTCGGGTATGTGTTTCGAACTAAGCATCACTTCCCCCACTATCAACTGCAGTTTGATCCCTCGCCTCCTCATTTGCCTCCGCATCTGACGCGTGGATGCGGAGCAAAACTTGTTTTGAGAAGGCTTGCCAAGGACTTGTGCGCTCGAATAAGTGATGGCCGACTAAGAGGCGAAATAGAGGGGCAAGATGAACGTACATAGTGACCCGTAGGTGCATTTGGCCGCAACCGAGTGCTTCGTGTGGGGGTGCTCTTGTGTAACCGTGACATCGAGATCTGGATCCTAGATGCTTCAAGATTGGCTGATTGGTGACAACCGTTGGTGATTTACATTTTGAAATGTCATTGTGCGCTGCGGCGCCAGCGCCATCGGTCATGGCCAGAAAACATGCCAGCGAATCGTGTGAGCGTGAGAGAGTGGCATCGTTACGTATTGGTGTTTATTTTCGTGAGAGATCTTATCGATCCGTAAAACGCCCAAATATGCTACTCAGCACATAAATTTACAAAACAAATCCCTGATGGTAGGTGACCGAATGCCTCCAAATCCAGGATTTCCATCGAGGAGACAGCAATACAAACCCGTCTCGCAAGACCAAGCCAAGCCGTATGCGATATGGGTATCTTGGGCTTGACCCGGCCATGCTGAATCGTCATGAAAGCAGAACTTGCAAAACGGTAAAAGAGCCCGTGGGCGTTGACCGAACATGCAAAGCTGTCGAACCCAACTCCAGCTGTCCCGAAACAGTCCCAGATCCCGACCACCTTAGCCATGCTTGCAGTCCGTATCCGTCCCTTGCGTAGCGCCGTCTCCTGATTGATCCCAGTTAAATCCCAAGCACGCTTTCTAAAATCTCGTTCCAAAAAATTACGCCCCTCAGCTTACGCCCGTTAAGTTCCAGGAAAAAAGGAGAAGACAACAACGCAACATTCATGCCCCCAAGTGAGACCCATATATGTTCAATGTTAAGATATCAGAGAACAAGGTGTAGATGTCCAAACTTCGGCCCATACTGACGAGGAGAAAAAATACGAGAAAGGCGAACATCACGGCGTGCGACTGCTCTCATGAATTCCGGTCGACCGTCTTTCGAGGCTTGTAGTTCGGCACCTCATCAAACCAGCCCATAGCCTCGTTGTAACGGTAGGCATGGAACTCGATCCCATACGGCTTTGGCTCGATGGAGTAGAGCATGCCGAGCGGCACGTCCAAATCGGCGATGTCATCCCGGGTAAGATCCATGAAGTAAGCCATGAGGACACGGCAAACCGACCGGTGGGCAATAATGAGCACGTGGTCCGTGATGCGCTCAATCTCGCGTACCATGTCTCGAAGACGGCTGATAACCTGGAGATACCCCTCGCCACCAACTCCTGGATAGACATAACCCAGTTTGTCGGCATTTCGCTTGGCATATTCCTCCGGGTACTTCTCGGCGATTTCATCGTATGTCATGCCTTCAAAGTCTCCTGCATTCAACTCGTTCAGCATTTCCCAAGCCTTAACATCATAGTCGTCATCTGCCTCGAAGTATTCCGCCGTCTCAATACTGCGCTTGAGCATTGACGTCCAGACGCAGAAGTTCTTGTCCTCAAGCTCCTGGTCTAGCTCAGGATACGGCGGCGTGTAGTCTCCAGGCTGAGGAGGGAAGTTCGCCTTGGCGATCTTATCTTTCTGTTCGACCAACCATTCCTTCCGCTTGTGCGTGATGAATCTGTACAGGGCTTCGCCATAATAGTGGCCCCGCTCTGTCAGTTCCGAGTTGCCGCCGAGCTTGTGGAGCTGGTTGTCGACACTTTGGCCATGGCGTGTGATCCAGATCTGCCTGGGAGACAAATTGAACGTAGTCAGGTACGAGGCAATGCCGCCGCTGAGGAAGCCCCGAAGGCGGAAGTTGATGATCTTTCGACCAACATCGATCATCTACACCTGTTGTTAGCACGATATTAAGCTGTTTCCAGTGTTAGACACCAACATGCCTGAATGTACTGCAAATCATTGTCCTCTTCCCACTTGCCAAGAGGCTCATAAGCACTCTCATACGCCTTGACGCGCGCCTTGAAGTCCTCCAATGACTTAACCGGATCCTTATCTTTGTAGTCGGGACCAGAGAGCTTCAGGCGCATGTTGGCTTCCAAGAGCTGCAGCGGATGGTTAGCTCCCATCATAGCAGGCACCGATGTTAATAATTCAGGGGAAAACTTACATTCTGGTCATGGCAGATGCTCTCAATGAACAAGATCCCCAACTTCGGTTCGCGTTGCCTGATGTGCTCCACAAGAAGCCTGCGGCGATGAACAGTGCTGTTTGTGGCATCGAGGATACCTACAGCACCGCCCTGCTTGAGCAAATAATCCAAGAGCTCATCCAGAGTGTCAAGCGCCATCTGTTCGCGCAACTTGGAAGCGGCTTCATTCTTGGGATCAAAGAACTTGGCCGACTGGTCCATTGCCTCAGGGGGAACAGATGGATTGCCAGAATTGTCCAGGTCCAGCTTTGAAGGCTCCTCGATGACGATGTCTGGATGATTCTGACCCCCAGACAAGATAGTAGCCACTTGAGTAGAAACGTCATCTTTCGTCGCCGCCGCTTTGCCAGAGCACTGGCCTGCAGGAGTGATGCGAGCTACAACGCGCCTGCGGTTTCCCACATTGAAAATTTTGGTGTTGTGCTGCTGCCAGTTGAGATAGCGCTGGATCTTTTTGGTAATGTACGACTTGCCCCTGGCAGGCAGGCCAACCATGATGATGACCAACTTGGCAGCAACATCTCTGTCGGGAATACGCCCATCGGGGGATGCCTTTGAGCGTGTCATACCAGGGATGTTGAGGGTTGTTGCATGTGGCCGAATCCGTGGAGTGTGACTGCCAGAATTTTGTCTGACAGGTGGGCTGTGTAAATGAGGTGTTAACCACTGCACCAAAGAGAGCATTGGAAATTAATGATAAGACGACGACAATAGGGTCTAGTAAGGTAATATACCACAGCTGGCGACGTGGTATATAATACTTAATCAATCGGTGCGAGTGTCGGTTTACGGGGAAAGAAGATTTGTGAGGTGCAGGCACAGGCTCCGATCTCGCACCAGCCTAGGGTGGCCGTGTAGAGGAAGGCTAGTAAAGGCATGAGGGGGGTGTAACCAAGGACAAAAAGGACCGAAGTGTATGTGGATGGACTACTCACATTCGCGGCGACGCTGGCGCAGTGGAAGAGAGACTGCGTGAGTAGGGAGAGTCATATTGGCGACTGGGAATGGGTTTATCAAAGCGACCGCCATTGATACCATTGGCCTCGATGTTGTTCAAGGATTGTGACCAGTATGGGACGCTGGGCGGTGGCAGAACAGGAAGCGCTTTCTCATCGGTGGGCGACTCGGTCGCCCTGCTGTAGCCATCGTCCCTATGCCTCTCCCCATTGACCCCGTTGACATAGCTGCTGGTATGGACCGTCGGCGACGAAGGTGCGGTTGCAGACAGTCCAAAGAAATGGTTCATTGCAAGCTTCCACAGCGAGGGCTGTGGGACGCCTGCAAGGTATCGAAAGAAAAATGTAAAGTTAGCCGTGGTGACTGCTTTTGAGGGGTGGTCCCCTTGAGTACAACAAAAAACTCGGGTGGATGAAGTGCAGTAGGTGTGAGTGTGTGTGTGTGTGGGTGAGTGGGTGCTGGGTGGAAGATATGCTGGTGCACCAGGACGAGAGGACAGAGTATATCAACCTTTAAGACTCGGTGGGTTGGATTTATTTTGAGGAGAATCGTTCTGATGTTGTGGCATGGAGTTGGGGCTCAACGAAGGTTAAAAAAGTCCCCGTGTCTGCGTGTCAAAACGGACAAAATGACTGGAAACCCCCCAAAAATGGAAGACCAGGAAAGTGGGCTTGCAGCAGCAGGGTGCCAGTGCAAGGGGGGCTTGCAGGGCTCCCTTGCAGTGGGGTGCAGCTAAAGTGCCTTGTCCAATTAGGAGCGCCAAACACGGCTAGGGGTCGATGCCGAACAGGCGTGTGGTGCGGCGGATCGTGGCCGATGCGCTGGGAGTCTCGGCGATCCGGCTTGGTTAGCCTCAATTTGTGGATTTGACGGCTTGTGAAATTAGGGACCCTGCGTCAAGAACGACGGGGACCATGGGAATGGCACAGCGGCAGTATGCAATCGCCACGATCAACTTGGCGAAACGAGCGAGTCCAGAGAATTTCAAGAGTATGGACGGGATACCTACCTACCTAAGGTTAGGTATGTGCCTTGTGACTTTGGGTATGTAAACGCGCAGCCGTGTGCTCATCCAAAGAGGTGAGCACGCTCTCGTCTCTTGCACGGGGTTGGTTGATCTGCGATGCCGGCTGTTGGGGCGAAAGCGCGCAGACGTGCGGCGACACAGAGGCAGCAGTGGCAGGTGTGCTGGTGGAGCCGGCCGCTGCTGGGCACGGGGGTTGCGCAGCCAGCGCTGGTCGTGTTGGAAAACGAGATGACGTAACTTGGCGCCTGCGCCGAAGGCTCCGTGGGGTGACTCAAATCAAGCTGATCCAATGCGACCAATGCTGCCGGGCCGCAACTGGCCTGCCAAAAGTAGGAAAAGGGGCGTCCAACACCGTGAACTGCTGATGCCAAGGGCTGGTAAAATAAACCCGATCCCAATAAGGCGATGACTGACGGCAGTGTTGTCCGGTGAAATAGCCTGTGAGACTGGTGGTGCGCAACTCAGCCTCTGGTGGGCAGGTTGCAATGACAGCAAACAAGAACTCGATGTCCAGCTCAAAAACCCATCCGCCAACTGGCTGGCAGTCTGGTGTCTATAAGGCCTGTTTCTCTGGCCACTCGAAGCCTCATTACAGCCTTGCAAGGTCCAACCTGGGACCACAGCCTTCGTGACTCTTCTGGTGCTGAGGACGGTGCAAGTGTTCAAGTCAGCAGGTGGACAGAAACAACTGTGGACAGCGGATGCTGTGAGACTGCAAGACGTGTGGCAAGCGGCCACCTGCTTTTGATGCAGACAAGGTGCTGTGTATGCAGCTCAGCCCAGCTACTTCAGGCTTCTTTTTTGGTGGTCTTGACATTTGCAGGTCTATTTATCTCATATGGATGGAGGATGCACGCTTCATTTTCGGGTCCGACACACCAGCAGGCGCCAGTTCTACCTGGCAAATGACGAGGACCTTGGGCCATCGAGCTTGGTAGGTGTGCGGGTGGAGGTTCGTGGCCATGGACAAAGTTAAGAAAGCCGGTTTCTTGCGATGGGATTCCACAATGAACAGCGCAAAAACAGACTGCCAACTACAAAGTCCCATCCGGTTCCCATGATTTCACCTACCTACCCTATTCAGGCCTTTTGAAGTGTCATGTTGCTTGTCCTTCCTCAATCAAGGAGCGTGTGGCCGGCTTGGCCGTGTCTTGTCTGTGTTGTATAAACACTTTTATCCGTTGCTTATGATTCAACCAAGAGAACTCGAGCGATGCCCAGACATGCTGTCCAGCATCCCATCGGACTCCGTGTTCCCTCGTGCTCTTACCTGGTACCGCCCCTTTCGTCACTTTCTCCATCCCTCTCTCGGCTAACCACCCGCTCAAATAAGTATTGCAATGCAAGGCTCCATGTCTAAAAGCAAATGCGGGTTGTGAAGAATGCCGTCTTTGTGCTCGTCCCCCCGCGGAACAGAGACTCCCACTCCATCTCAGTCTGCATTGCACCTCTTTTGGTATCCGTCCCACTGTCGCCAACTACAGGCTGCTGCCAAGGCTGAACGCTGGTAGCCGTCACAGCGGGCTGCGTTGAGATCGGAGGATCGCCGGAGCTTGGCATTGGGGGGTTTCAGGTTGGAGAGCTCCGCTTTCGACCCCAGTCTTGAGACCCCTTTGGGGAGCGCCGGAGTTCCACCATCGCATCCGCTATTGACGTCGTGGCCACCGCGGATCGGATAGGATGCAGGCCTGGCCTCCGATGTTGCCGCCGCGCTGCGCTGCGCTGCTGTGCCGTCACCAATTTCTCGCCGCCCCTAAACGAAAGCGCAAGGCTTACCATTTTTAGGGTACCTGTTTGCTATGCCTTACGGTCTACCCTATGTCGAAGTCCGTTGCCCAGCAGGCCTGAAGCGCCTTTGGGTACTCTAACCAAGCCGTTGCTTAACCGGTTCGGCATATGCTCCCGTCTTTTGCCACCGCCACACCGAGGAAAGTCAGAACAACTTCCGCGGTTCCCATCCTCCTGTGATGCCGAAACAGCCTGGAATAGATACCCGTTGATGTCAAGCGGCGTTTGGCAAGGTGGCCTGCTATGTCTGTAGCGTGGTGCGTTACAGCTTGCTTCCTGCCCAGCGTGGATCTTTCCCCGTGACAGATCACCTCATCGTGCAGGTCACCTCATATTGCATTGGTCTGTCTGCAGTGTCAATATCCGAGCGATCCCTGGTCCATCCAGATGGCCGCCGATGCACTGCGGGAAGATTGGAAGCTTGTTGCAACATCTTCTCGAGCCCCTCCATCCCCACCGTCTGTCGAGTCATGAGCCAGTCAATTCACATCCCTCCAACTGGCAGATTCGCAGCCCGTGGGGGCTCATGGCGTGGGGTCGGCCCGTCGGCCTTTTTTTTCTGGGTGGTGGTGGTGGGGGAAGGGCCTGCGTACCCGGCCTGGCAGTCTGTGGGGCCATCCAGCCCTTCTGCGTGGCGCCTGCCACGCGCGCCCCAGGGGGCCAGCCGGCCGAGCCCAGGTACGCGGAGCAAGTGGGGCTTGTAATTTTTCGCCGCAACACCAAATCTAGAAGCGGCTTTGCCAGAAGAGGTTGAATGCTCGATGTTGTGACTGCTTTCCGGTTTCCAAGTCAGTGTCAAGGCACATCGACACATCCAAGAGAGAACAGTTCTTTCCTGCAAGCTGGAAGCACAGGCTGCTCCTGGTCTTGACCAGAAGACAGCATTCCTTCAGCATCAAATTCCTCTTACCGGCCGAGCCTTTGTCTTCTCTTTCTTGTGCTGTATCCTCGGTCCGTTGCTCTGCCATCTGGGTCCTTGTTTGGGGCTCTTGGCCACTCGCAAAACTCCACCTTGAACAAGAAACTCTGAAACCAATCTTTACAACTAGCTGCTTGCGACGGCAGACTTCGTGATCTCCGGCCTGACAATAGCGCTGTCGGTTAGGAGTCGACAACCCGAGTTCGCCCGGCTCTTGGAGGATTTGCCGCTGCGCAGGACAAAATGGACGAGGACGACAGGTCAATCAAAGCAATACTTGCTGCCCAGGAGCCGGTTGTCAAGGAGCTGATTGAGGATGGTGTCGAACACGGAGTCCTGGTTCCGCTGAAGACAACACTTGAGCTTCGAGATGACTACCAAACTGGGCGGGTGTTAATCACTCGCGTGCCCACCAAAGCCGCCAACCCGGCCATCATGTAAGCTGAAAAGGCTCCTCCCCTCGCCGCCAATGCCAGTGGCATGCTAACGTCTCCAGGCTATTGCGCAAACTGCTGCCTGAAGAGATCATTAAGGGTTTTCCTCATTTACGCAGATGCGCCAAGCCATCGGATCTTCCTGCCCACCTCAAAGCCGAGCTCATGAACGAGTCGCCGCAAAGCAGACAGATACATACCGGCAAGTCGAACTGGATCTACATCATAGTTGGACCTGAAAACATGCTCAACCGAGATGAAGTCGCGCAGGCCCTATCGAGTGTGGAGGGCATAGAAGGAGAGGTTTTCCTGCGCGGCATCCCGGTTCCTATGGTCGCTCCAACCTCTCAAGTCCAGGCTGCCTTGTGGTCCCAGCAATTCTGGCCTTCGCTGTACCGGAAAAACAACCCACTCGGGCCGCACCCCTCGATGATTGCCCGGCAGACCGAGGAGATAGCTGACGACGTGGCTATTTGGATGGCTTTGGCCCACAAAGTGGCCAAAGAAACCCATGCCAAAGGTTATGGTGAACCCATAGGAGCGTGCATCATCCAGCGTGAGGAGGGCAAAACGAAGGTGGTGTCGCTAGCTGGCGATGCCCGCTGGTGTCCAGTTGGCCAAATGAGTGGCACCGGTAATCCCATGGCGCATGCGGCAATGCGTGCTATCAGCATGGTTGCTCAGAAGCTTGTCCGAGCTGAGAACAAAAAGACGCAGACCAGTCCACCACCAGTGCTCGAGTTCGAAGCCTTCCAAGACAGCCCCAATCTCGACGACGAAAAGAAGATTTTTGACATTGACCATCCGAATCCCGACGGCTATCTGTGCCACGGGCTTGAAATGTACCTCACACACGAACCATGTGTGATGTGCTCAATGGCTATCCTACACTCACGCATGGGCAAGGTTGTCTTCCGTCACCGTATGCCGTTGACGGGTGGGCTGTGTGCAGAGGAGCGCGGCCGTGGCCATCCGGCGCTGAAAGGCGCAGACGGCGGCCGCGGTCTAGGTTTATTCTGGCGCAGGGAACTTAATTGGAGCATGATTGCCTGGGAATGGGAGTCGGGCGGTGCCATGAAACCGCTCGACGTTGACCATGCTGTGCATGCCTAGCGGCCTCCAGACGTAGATGTCTTCAGTCGGCTGCATACTAAGCCTCTCAAACAGGAGTATTTTTTAGTGGGACATTTGAGTTTTGGTTGTCAAGCACACAGTCAGGGGAATTAGGTAGTCCTCTCGTCGGATGGCATTATGGCGTAACATTTCTGAGTGATGTGTTTCTTTGACAAGGAAACTGACGTTGAGAAATATTCAATATTCCCTGGAGTCAAAAGGTAAGGTGTCGGATTATTGTACACTTAGACGATGTTGTCAGAGGTTAAACGGGATATCACGGACGGCTGAGAGCGATATTACGGGTTTTCGATTGCACTTTTATGGCCCTGTTAAGATACTTAGTGAACAGCATTCAATACAATATTCTAAATCTCCTTGAAAGCCACAACTATCTGGATTCTGTCTTCTCAATCTCGCCAGAGTCGCGAATGGCCTGGGTAGTTCAGTCTTACAGGGCTCGCTATGGTTCCGAAAGCCGTATGTGTTCCCTGCCGATTGGCAACCCCGACATCTCATGTAAGTCAGTACACCCACCTGAGGGAGACTAAAAGCGTCACAACACCTGATGAATATGAACGCAGGACGCTCCGGCTTGGCGCTCAAGCCTTTGTTGCTGTGTGTGTATCGAATGTCGGCTGTCTTTATGGCAGGTCCTTACGTCACCCCACAATCCTGACCCTCTACCTTATTAAGTGGGGCTAATTTGCCTCAAGCCAACAAACAAAACGTCCACAAAGCGGCCTTGGTGTAGTGGTCAGCATTGTTGCCTTCCAAGCAACAGAGGGGGGTTCGATTCCCCCAGGTCGCATATTTTTTATTTGCCAATAAAGCATCGCACCGTATTTCTCTCGCTCGATTGGCTTGGGTTTGCTTTTGCATGTTGATCCTGGGCTGATGGCTAAATTGCAATTTCTTTTGCTTGCAGGTAGTCTGTGCCTACGTTACCTACATCGAACGATCAAGATGGCTGTGCAAATGAATCAAGGCGTCTACGGCTCTGCTACGTTTCCATGCACATGTTCGAAGTCATATGACTTTGTCGACGAAACAAGAATGAGGCTCAGTCTTGTGTATTCAGGTGACTGCCGTCCGTTTTGCCGACCCTCGGCTGCTCAGCAGTCATGTTGACAGGACTGTCCTCCTAGCTGTTTACTCAGGCCACCAATTCTCTTGAGACTCAGGGATCTTGTAATCGTACCGTGGTGAATATCTGGTCATCGGTTCGGCACAAAGCAGCCACCCGGGAAACGCAACCGCCGACACGGTCAAGTATCGCAAAA
>JAAFKN010000260.1:0-16484 GCA_011800035.1 Thermochaetoides dissita | reverse complement strand
TTGCTGACTGGGGAATTCTTTGGACAGGTGACCATCGAGGAATCTATCTACCCTACTTATACCCATGCCTCCTCCATTTTTCTGGTCTTTTCACCGTGCATCCCATTGGCCCTTCGTGTGATGATCCACAACCTCCTGAGATGGGTTCGAAGGTAGTGACCAGGTTAATGGATATGAGAGACAGGAGTTCTCACACAGAATCACAAGCACTGTGGTCACCAGTTGGGTATGCGCAACTGTTTGTATTGCTGACTAGGGAATCCTTCAACCAAGTGGCCTGCGACGGCTGCAACTACTTACATTTATACCTAGAATCCTTCCTTTCAGGGACCTTCGTCAATGGCCGTCAATGCTGACGGTCCTGGCGTTTCCTCCCTGCCGTCTGAGCCCTGTTGGTTCGTGACACTTTGTGTGAGCCCCGCTTTTTGCCGTCTGATATCCCAGTTGGTATTGACGGTGAATGACGCCAGACACTCATATCCAACTGATATACTTCGTATGACAACCGCAAATATCCATTTGCAATGAAAAAACTAGTCCTGATTATACCTAGGTAGTTTTAAGAACCGGTTTAATTGCTTTTAAATGACTTCACTGGTCTCACGTTTTTCAAATAGACTTGAATACCCTAACCCTAAGCCGGATCTTGTAGGATTTTGCACGTTATTAATAAGTGAGCAAGAAATGCAGCAGACGCCAGGCAAGGTTGTGTAGTGTAGTGGTTATCACTTTGGATTTTGAGCTAGAAAAGCGACTCATCTTCCAAAAACCCCGGTTCGAATCCGGGCACGACCTACACTTTTGCACTTTTGCCGGACATTCGTATATGAATGATTTTCATTGTGCTCTTGCGTTAAGTCGCCTCGACCACCGTAGAAGGCTTGGTTTCAAAACAAAATAAAAAAAAAAAAGTAATGAGACGGAAAGTTTGGTTTGTCGGGTTTCTAAGCAGCTTCCGCCCTTATCAGTCAGTTTCTCTCTGTTGGAACTCACCACATATCTAAGTGGTACAGCACACTGTCTCACGGGCAAGCGAAGTTGCTCCATCGGTAACAGTCAATGTTTGCGTTGCCAACTTCCACTCTGCACACTTTTTCTTACTGATGGTTCCGCAATATGTGTGTTGTCTTGCCTGCGTTGTACCGCATCGTGGCCTCACAGTGCGGTTGGAAAACAAATTCTTTCAGATGAGCTACCTACCAAAATCTTCGGAGCTCGTACTTTACGGACATGGCTGCAGCCCACAGGCCCCTCTTGGTCTCAGCGACCCCGTTCGCATTGTAGATCATAACGGAGAACAAGACGCACTGGGTTATGTCTTGTCACCTCTCTTCTCAGTTTACACCAACATCGGAAGAGGACCGGAACAAGCGAACAGGAGATGTTGGATTGTTGCCAAGCACGAAGCATGGATGACTTGGAGTTTCTTGAACCGGCTGAAAAACAGAATGTCCAGGTATCGCCATCAGTCTCGTTAAGAACGATCGCAGAAAGCAAGGATAGCGTTAAGAGTGAGTGGTTGCGAGCAGCAAGATACAAGGATTATCAACAAAGCATGACGTCAGCGGTTGATCCCGTCGCTCTCAGACAACTTTGAAGTGGGGGTGTCATGACAGAATAGCCATCCCATCTCACACTGTCACACCACACGCTCTCGTGAGACTTCAGAAACTCGTACTGTCGATACACCAGGTTTGAAGTCCTCAAGAAACTGCTGTGGTCGCATACATAAGCAACCTACGTTTTATCCATTGGATCTTAACTTTGAAATGAGTGGGTTTCAAGTGATGCACTTTTGTGACACCATGATTGTTTTCCGTTGTATCCTGTGTTTTGTGGCAGAACGGCATCTGAGATTTTCGTTAACAAAGCCATTGCGAGAAGTTAACAGCAAGCAAAGAGACCAGTGTAGAAGACGGTAAAACTCGGGTATCCAGGCATGAATGTGGCTCGACTCGTCTTCAGAGTTTGGGAGACACGAGATCTCTAAACCACAAGATCACAAAGATGGTTTTGGCAGGTCACTGCTTATAAGCCAGGGAATCTCTCTGAGCTTAGACAGCCATGGCTGGTCTTTCGCCTGCCAACCCTATAGCTTTCATCCATGGTCCAGACCCTCCAGGTGCTCAGACGTACTGACGTCCTATCTCCGAATATAGATAGATATCCACCTGACCCCCTCACTTGTCTTCTTTTCCTCTGATGACTTCATTTGTCTTGCTTGATCTGAACTGAACAACCCACCTGGCTTGCGGAGAGACCACCTCAGCTATAACTGCCACCAACACCCTATATCAGCAAGTAACTCTCGCAATGGCAGGCATGGAAACGCCAGAAAGGCTTATCTTCCTTCCTAAGAGTCCTCTTCAAAATCCAGGTAATGGTCAATCCATCACCCGTTCGCCGCAGTCCCTTTCCATGGCCTGACCGACAGATGGGATATCCCCGTATATTAGCCTGTACGGGATGGACCTAGGCTGACTGTTGATTTGATCTATCCTACAGCTCCTTTTGAGACAGTTCGGAAGGGAAGCACAGCCAGCGCAGAGCTGCAGAGCCCAACAACCGCAGCCAACGAGCCGTCTTCAACGCAAGCGGCAGAGACATCAAGCCAGCCATCCGCGACGGGGCCCTCAACACCACAGGACTGGCGCATGAGTGATGAGTGGGGTAAGTTTTGCCTTACCTAGCCCTTTTCTCCCTTGGGCTTCTACCCAGCAGATTCGTGTTGACAACATCTCCTTCACCAAGATGCTGCCAAGGTGCCGCCCAGTCGCTTCCAAAAACGCAAAGGCTCTATCTTTGGCGTGCCTTCATCGCGCGATGGCCGCATCGACAGAAACTACGCCGCTGAGTACTACGAGAAGCTGGCTGAGATGGGCTACGCCCCAAAGAAGAAAGAATGATGAGCAAAGATTGCTAATACCCTTGATTGGGAACATGTAGCAAGTGCAGGATAAGAAGCTGAAGACGAAGGGGGTAGCGGTGAATGAAGGAAGGGGGAGACAGAACCTCTCAACACAAAGCAATGATTCAAGAACAGGAAGAAGGTTGGTAACTGTGCTTTTAAGGACAATGTTATGGTATGGACTGTACTGTATCGTGGACACCGGGCTTCGTTGAAGGAGTCTTTCATACCTATATATCTGCTGATTGTGAGCTCTTCAGGGCGGCTAATAAATGAATAGACAATGGTGTTAGCATCCGAAAGAAATAATGCGTTTAAATAGGTAGTTCTTGTTAAATAGGAAATCCGTTTCAGTCCAGCTCAAACCTTAAAAAAACCAGATCCTGGTTCACGGTTGCAATATAATGACGAACTGCGTGAGCAATCCCGCCACATTTCCTTCCCACAATGCAGCCACGCTTTCTTGGAAAGGGACACATCGAGCTGGTGGCATTTGCAATGATTCCCAACTCTTCCTCCCCAAAGGACAAAAGAAATAATGACAAAAGGAAACCAGGCACCAGTCCGTCTATGTACGCAAGATCATGAAATTCATTCATCCATATCATCGAGGTCGATGGCGTCTGGGTTAGACACCTCAACCGGCTGGGTTGATGGCGCAATGGTGCCTTTGATATTCTCAGACGCGGCCACAAACCCAGCCGGGGCCCGAGCTTGCCGCTCCAGCTGCGCCATAGCATCTGCGACCTCGAGGTCTACCGCGCCGGAGCTGCCGTTTTGCTGCTGTTGCTGCAATTGTTGTTGTAGCTGCTGTTGCTTCAACATCTGACTCCTAGCAAGCGCCTGCGATGCAATGAAGTTGACGTCCGTATTGTACTTGGCCTGGACGCTGCGCTTCACGCGGAGCATCTCCTTGAATGTATCCTCATTGCCGTGCTGGACTTCAAATTGCTCCCATTTAGCCCAGAATTCAGGGTTGGTTCGGGGGTCGCAGAACTGTGATGCATGTCCGTAGATGGCACGGGCGCGGTCAATCTCGCCCAATCGCTTCTCCATATCAGCAAACTTCAGGCACATGTCACGAGCCTCATTGTCGGGCAGCGTTGCAATTGCCCGTTCATAAATTGGCCGTGTAGAGGCCAGACCAAAGTTGGATGCGGACTTAGTAATATAGAAGTTGAACATGTCAGCCCGGTCTTCGTCGGCGACTGCGCGCGTCGCGCGCTCGTAGATGCGCATAGCGTGCCGTGCCAAACCGCGCTCCTCTTCGAGGTTGCCGTACATGAGGTAAAGCACCTTAGCAAACTTAGGTGGGCAGTCAGTGATGGCCTGTTCGAAGAGGTCGCGAAGCCGTTCAATGCTGATTTTGCGATCGACTGCCTTGGTGAGGTAGAGGTTCCACAGCTCAAAAGCGACCGGATAGCTGAACAGATCAAGGCCACGTTCGTAGATCTTGAACGACTCCTCATAATAGTGATGTTCTTCCAGGAGGTTGGCGTAGTTCACGACTGTCTGAGGGGTCGCGATGCGGAGCTCGAATATTCTCTCATAAATCTTCCTGGTCTCCTCCAGTGAGCTCGTGCTTTCCACCAGATCGACATAAAAGCTCCAGAGCTTCCAGCTCTTGTGGACTCGCTGCTGTGGCGAGAGAGACTCGTCAAAGTAGTCCACGGTTGATCTCTTAGGAGCCTGTGTAGCTTTGGCCATAATCCTGACTGCCTCATCGAAGTTCTTGTTCCGCAGTTCCATCTCAGCCCATTCAATCCACATATCGGCGAGTTCGTTAACAGATTTGAATGGAACCTTGACGGCCTTCTCCATGATGATACGGGCTGTACGCAAGTCGCCTGCCTTTTCGTAAAACTTGGCATAGTTGGCCCAGAGTAGGTGGAACGCGCCGACAGCTTTCTTTGGATTGATGGCTGCAATAGCGTCGGTGTACGTTTTCACCACCTCTTCCTTGTTGTCGCCCCACAGGGCAACCCGTTTTTCCCACTCAGCGACATTGTTGGGATTTTGCCGCAAGAGGACATCGTTCAGGAGGAATGGGCGACGGTCCATGAGATGCTCAAAGCGCATCATGCGAATGTCCAGGTCAAAGTCAGCAGACTCGTCCACGACACCCTTCTCAGCACGTCTTGAGGCAGCATCCATCAGGGTCCCGATGACGGACTCCTCGAACTCGACGTACGCGTCGAAGATCATTGTGAAGTCTCGCACTGTCATGACCGTCGTGATACCTTCTTCAAACACATCCCGCGCTCGTTCGAAGTTTCCCCGGCGAATCCAATACGTGGCCAGACCACTCCACAGCTTTCCGCGTTGGTCGTTAAACCGCTCGATTCCACTACGGATGATGCGCTCCACGTCAATGCCGGTTTCGTGACCCGTTTCGATGTCAACAGCATGCTCAACGAGCAAGTCGACCATCTCGCTCCAGAGCTCGTAATGACCCTTTGCATTCTTGCTCTGGAACTTTGGATTGTTGAGGATCTCGATGTACTTCTTGACAGCCTCGGCATACAGCCCGCACTGGATGAGGAGTTCGATGAAATCCTCAGCATCCTCAGGGTGAACCTGCATGTACCGCCGCCAGATCTTCACAGCCGTGATTCCCTCTGCCGAGTTCGCGAAGGGCCTATAGAGCGCCCATATCCTGTTATGTTGGGTAATTGGGAGTGCCCGCAATGCGCGGTCGAATGTGCGTCGAGTGAAAGTCACAAGGGGCTGCTGCATCAGAAACTTGAGGTACATCTCCCATATCCGGGGCATCTTGTTCAGGAGGATCAGGGCGCGCTCGAACAAGGCGTTGACTTTCTGATACTCGGCAGCAAAGATGACGGCGTTAAGCTTGGAAACGTGGTTCACCCTGAACTGAAGATACTGCCATGTGTAAGCGACAATGGCCAGACGTGAGGGGAAGGGAATCGACAGCATACCATCTTCCAGAGCTTGTATGACCGCGGCAGTTGGACGCACGCCCGTTCCATGACAAAGGCTTGCTCGCGTAGTGTTCCATGCTGCAGTTTATATTCGATGTAGGAGAGCCATGGCTTGATGCTCCCGGGGTTTCTCAGAATATCTTGCTCGTAAGGAGCGTCATCTTCGCACTGGAGAAAATAGGTCAGCAAACCATCGGGCCTACAATAGGATTGGCGCAGAGAAGATACTACGAACCACCAGAGCCACGTCTGGCTGGCGATCGGAGGGCAAGGTTGACGGCATTTTGGCTGGAGCGAGCGCTGAATGGCGGAGGGTGCCCGCGGGAGGGACCCAGCAGCGGTTGGCAGGTCGCTCTAGGGCGTCGCAATGACGGGGAACTAGACCGGCAGCCTCGAGGGATTCGCGCTAGAAGCTGGGAGAAAAAGAGGAAGAGAATAGAGCTTAGACAGCGCGTTGCCACGGCATCACTGTAGGTTCCTCGGAGAATTTGTCGAACACGCGTAGCGAAGGCGGGGAGGGGACGACAGCGACCGCGAGGATGTTGTGGTTCTAGGTAGGTAGTCTCCCGGCTTGGGGGCTTTTTTCGATTGCCTGGTAATTAGCGTTGCAGCGGAAGATGCAGCACGCACCTTTGGACGCTCGGGCCACTGCTGCACTTTATCGGGGGGTCATGGGTTCGGATTGGCGCTTGGCATGCTCGGCTTCAGTGGGGCAGCCGCCGCAAGCAGTGCATCCAACCCCCATCCATGGATGCTGCGAGCTCCAGTGTTGGGTGTTCGTCACTGCGGCGAAGCTCCAGCTCCACCAGCAGCGACGACGACAACTTGGCGCCGCTGTCGGCTGTTTCGAGCACCTCACGGCTACAAGAAGAAACATCTCGCTTGCTCAGCTTCCTTTCTCCGCTATTTTCAGCCTTGAGATATTGAGGATACCATAATAGATCAATCGCGACAATGTCCGGCGCAGCGGTATGTTGGCTGATGCATTGACCCCACTTGTCTCTTGACTGGCTGGCCGTGCCGACGCTGATGACAATGATGGTAATAGGATCGGGAGACTGTGTTTCCTACACGCCAGTCTTTGGGCGTGATGAAGGCAAAGCTGAAGGGTGCCGAGACTGGCCACAGCTTGTTGAAGAGGAAAAGTGAAGCTCTCACGAAGTATGCCCAACTTGCTGTTATCCCCCACATTGAAAAGGGAAGACTAACACTGGCTCCCCAACCTCTAGGCGCTTCCGAGGTACTGCTCACCTCTCGACCCTGATACATTCGATTTGCAATTCCCTAACGATGTCCGCCCAGAGATTACTCGTCGCATTGACGAGGCCAAGCGCAAGATGGGTCGTGTTATGCAGATAGCATCTCTCTCCCTAGCCGAAGTCACCTACGCCGCTGGCGGAAACATCGGTTATCAAATCCAAGAGTCGGCGAAATCAGCGCGATTCCGCATTCGCGCAAAGCAGGAGAATGTGTCAGGCGTGCTGCTGCCTACTTTTGAAGTGTACATCGCCGAGGGCAGCAACGACTTTGCCATGACAGGTTTAGGTAAAGGCGGCCAGCAGGTTCAGCGGTGCCGCGAAACATACGCCCGGGCTGTTGAAGCCCTGGTCGAGTTGGCAAGTTTGCAAACAGCGTTTGTCATACTTGATGAAGTTATCAAAGTTGTCAATCGAAGAGGTATGTCGCGTTTTGCTAGGGATGGCATTTAAACTGATCGTGCTAACGTCCTCCAGTCAATGCCATGTGAGTGTGCTTGTTCCTTGGTCCTGTAGCCGAGTTCTGACTGTATGGAGTGAGCATGTTATTATTCCACGGACAGAGAACACCATTAGATGTAAGCATCCTTCATCTGTCCATTTGTTTGCCGCTGGGTGCTAACACAATCAGACATCAACTCCGAGCTTGATGAGCTCGACAGAGAAGAGTTCTATAGGCTGAAGAAGGCAAGCTGAATCACGATTTTTGGAGAAGACACGGGCGCTAATTCCTATCAGGTTGCCAACAAGAAGCAACGAGACACAGCTGCTCTGGATGAGGAACTCAAAAAGAAGAAAGATCAAAACGGAGAAACCGCGGGGTCAGAACAGGCCCCGGCAGAACCCGCCGATCTTCTCAAATCTGTCGAAGACGAGGATGTTATCTTTTAGGGCGTTTTCTGTTTGGCATCGTCCTGGGATTATGGTTATGGATGGATTGGCTTATTGTGGGCATCTCGTGTTGTTTTCAGGAACCTAACGGTGCGAGACCGGTGAATGGCAATGGTGTTTTGTATTTGGTATCTCAGAAGGTCCTCCTATAAAGGCATTCTCCGACGACGAGATGCTGTTTCGTATTATATGAGCGCTCGTCATCTTAGAACCATCATAATTCGTCTGGGGCACTGAACGCCCGACCCAGGTTCCGTCCAGGGTGAGCATATTGTGAGCAACGCGGTGCGACATTGTCGGCAATACTCTACTGGCGCTGATATGTCACCTTCATTATCTTCTCGCCATTCTTGAGCGGCATGCCTGCCGTATTTTCCTTAGCAGTAATGGCGCCTGCCTCGGACTCGTATTCGACAAAGGCAATACCACTGCGGCCAGGCACCATACGCACTTCGCGGAAGCCCTCGAAGCGCCCAAAGATGGCTGTGAGGGCATCTTTGTCGAAGTCGCCCGGAAGGTTCTGAACGAATAGAATGCGGTTCGGCGGCAGATACTCGTCTGGGACCACAGGAACGGCACCAGGGGCCGTGGATTTGAGCCCAGGACCGCGCGCACTCTTGGCCGGGCGCGCGCCAGCCTCGGCGCCGCCTCCAGGAATTGGTCTCTTGAGGCGCTTCTGTTCTTCGGCTTCGGCAGCCTTCTTCCTTTCTGCCGTTGAGAGGTGGTCAGCAACCAGGTACAAGTGCAAGATCGCGACACCTCCTTTAACCTACCCTTTTCGGCCATGCGATGTCGCTTATGCGCCTCAAACTCTTCCTCACTGCAATACCGCTGAACAGTGGCGTCACTGCGCGTACGCGCTAGGGCGACGTGCAAAGGCTTCTCAAACAGCTCGAAGCCCTGGAGTTCCTCGACGGCGGTCAAGGCAGGCTCAGGCTTGTCAAAGACGATAAAAGCCTGGCCCTTAGCCTTAAGATTGGTCTTGGCCACAATGTCGATCACATTGCCATACTCGGAGAAGATTGTGTACAGGGCTTCCTTGAGCTTGTCGACCTTGACGCGCTCTTCGAGGTTGCGCACATAGACTCTGTGTGATGATGGTTAGTTCAGTGAACAAGCGACAACCATGAGGAGCATGCCTTGTATGTGTCGGAGTGCAATGACACATACGTAGCAATTGGCGGCTGCTGTCCCTGGGCGGAAGCCATTGTTGTGTGCTGTTGCGCTGGTTCAGAGCGTCGGCTTTAAGTGCAAGTGCGGTCTTGTGTGTTGGTCTTGCGGTTGAGATCGCTTGGAGTTGACTTTGGGCGACTTTTCAGTTTGGTTGCTGGTTGCGATCGCTCAAGGAGATCCCAGGCACAGGCTACGTTACCCACTTACAGTGTACAGCTGGAGCCCAGGTATTACTGTGCAAATTCCACCATATTGTATGTGACCGAAAATTGTTGCCAAGCCGTGGAAAGCTCACTAGTGGGTAACAACTGTGGAGCCCCGCCAGCCGTGGGCTGTCGGCCTTTGGCCTTCTGGTTGCTACAGCGTGCACCTTGCGAATGCCAAGACGGCCCCAAGCATGGAAATGATTTCCACAGACCACCGCGGCCCTAAGCATCCCATGATAAGGCGTCACGGCAGACGAAACGCGACGCATCGCTTTGGATTCTGGGACTATCCCTAGAGCAGTCCATCCTTTCCACATCTCACCAGCAACAAAACGAAAACAGCAATGCGCATCTAAGAGGCAGTCAAGTCTGCCATGCGCGCCCATCACGTTAGTTTCGCGGTGAACAGAACAGCACTCCGTACGCAGTGTTCTTTGCAAGTTTGCCAGTAATCACGGATACTTGCTCTTTCGATGATTCACTGTCTTGTCTCCTTCCACGCCGTCCCACTCCCATCCCTTCTACGAGCCTTCTGACCTTCTCCCTCTAGCGAGCGGTCCTTTCTTTAGAAGTTCCCGGCCTCCAGGCCCTTTCCTTCATTTTGATATTTTTTTTTTTTCGTCAGCAGCCCTTCTGTCCTGGAAACAACCAACCACCCCCCCCCCCAAACCAGGTCCGATTTCCTCTGCGAATTACCGGTAGCATCTGCGTCTGCATTTTGCGATTCGAGCCACGATCTGCGGATACGATTACCGAGTATAAGTGCGGTCATGGCCGATGTCTTAGTCGCCGAAGAGGCCGTCGCAGCAGCCACATCCCAGCCACTGGAATCTGTGAGCGCGTGGCACAACTTTACCCTATGGACCATTCAGCACCTAGGCATTGCAATGAATATATCCCGGCTAGCGCCTTCGCTCGAAGACCTCGTCTGGGCCGGACCTAGAATGGTAATGAAGCTGGGCAAGCTCGGCGGATCGTTCGTCTCGTTTCCCGATGCCATCGACGTCTTCGGTCAGCGAGTCTCGTCCAGTCCCGCCGACCCCAACGTGTTCGCCATGGCATCATCGTCGTCTGCTGTCTCCATGGTTCAGATCGAGTCCTTTGTCGGGTCGGCCAGCTTTTCGTCCCCCTCATCTGTTGTCGCTGACGCTGCCGCTGACGCTGCCGCGACCTACACTGCGTCCCAAGATCAGAGTTCTTCCAGCTCGCGATTTTCGCTGGAAAGTTCGAGGGGAATTGGAACATTCTTTAGTTATGCTACCAGCAAGTGGGCACTTTGTTGCGTTGCGATGGCCGTCATCATCAATCGCACCCACGTTTTCGCTGCGACACGTCGGAGACTTGTCCTTCGGTGGCCGCTCCGCCTGCTCTTGCGGATCGGCCCAATCGTGCTGCTGCTCATTCAGGCCAGGAGCCTTCTTCAGTCGATCCAGTGCCAGACCTCCCCCGATTTTTCCCAGCTACGCTGGGCCAATGCAAACAAAAGCTCCGAGCTCATGTTTGCGTTCCCTAATAGTGTCTTGAACGGGTTAAGCTCAGCGCTGCTCCTGGGCGCCAGCGATCAGGAATCTTGCCGCTCGGTCCGGATGATACCGTGGGACAGCCATCAGCAGCCAGAGCTTGTTGGCTCTCTTTCAAAGCTGTGGCCACTTTTCGCGACCTTCTGCTTCAGCCAGTTTGTTGAAGTTCTTTCCTGTGTCCTCCAAGGCCGCCCAGTGGCAGCTGAGACTGGCATGACGTTGTTTGAGCACTCCTTGGCCTTTGCTGAAGCCGAAGCTGCCGTTGGTAATCAGCTGGGATGGAGTCTTTTTACCAACAAGTCAACCATTTCTCAGGGGAGCTCACTGGGAGGACCAGCTATTGCCCTGACAAAATCCATGATCATGAAGCGGGTTAATACTTCTCCTGAGGTGTTGTTCGTCGCCTTTCTCTCTGCGATGAGCCATATAACAAGCCACATACTCGGACTTTTCAACCTCCAATCCAAGTTTCGGCTCATCAGCACTGGCTTTTGGGGGCTTTGCTTCATGGCCGGCATCTTCCTGAGTGCGCTTAATTTCTCCCTCGATGATCCATCAGCCCAAGGACTCTTAAGGTTCCCTACCGTTTGTATTGTCGGCTTTATCCCACACATCTTGGTGTTGGCGGGCATTTGGGCATGTGCGGTGGTTTACGTCACTGCTCTTTTCCTTTCCGCTCTTGCCATGCCCCCATTAGGAGAAGATGGCCACCGTTTGTCTCTCAGGCAACGCCTAGTTCGCGCGCATGCCAACATGCAAACAAACATCTCACTCTCAGACATTCGTATCAGGACGGACATGGATTTCTATTCTGCACTCCTGCGGACGGGCTTTGGGGCCATTACCATGGCAAGTGAAGCTGTCTACCTCAACGAGGATCGCCGTGTGGAGTTGAAGCGATATACGTGGTTAGAGGAGGATCGCCTCCGCGAAATGGAGGAGATGCGCATGCAATGGATAGCCGGTGGCGTTCCCGGCTCTCGCTTTGACGAGGTTGGGGCAATCGGGCTGGTCCCGATCAAAAATGGACAGGCCAACGCAACGAGCGGGTACGCAAGAGAGAGGGCTGCACAGCAAATCCCAAAGAATAATGCTTCTGGCAGGAGGGTTAGGGATGGCGTGGGTGCCTCGGAAAGAAGCTCACGGTGGCTCATGGCGGTTGAATACGTGCTACATGTCGGACGGCTGCTTATTGTCACTTGGGCTCTCTGCACGGTGAAAATCTTGACGGTTTTCGGCGTACGCACTCCTCCGAGGTGGCTACAAGGCTTGTCACAGAGGCCCAAACCCGACTCTCAAGAAAAGAGGAGATCGGGACGACGTGAGCGCGGGCTCAACGTTGATGTTCTGTCACCTGGGGAAGGGAAGTCCTTCATTACCATTCCACGGACCGATCAGGTCGATGTCGAAGCTGAATTACGGCGCCACATGGCCCCCAGTTCTGCAGATGCTACTAATCAGAACGATCCCCCGATCGATGAGGAAGAAGTAGATTCCAAACTCTACAGCTACTTCCTGAGGGGAGGCTGGTGGGGAGCCAACGACTCTAGTGGCGATTATGTCCCACCATCACCACAAGGCACTGATATCAATGACCCTGGCTTTGACACCACCAGTGTTGTCTCCACAACCGAGACCACCATTGATAGCGAGCTTGACTGGGAATCAGATCATGGTGACGATGTCGCACTCGATGACGGCCAACGTACTCCCACCCAACGCGACCACGTCCCTCTCTTATTTGCTGAGGCGCTGGCTTCTGCTCGAGCGTCGCGCGGATCAACCCCCGTCGTCGACACTCCCATCTCCCCTACAGACCTTGCCCGGCTGCTGAACCCACAGAGCCCAGAAGACCGCGAGGAAGCCCGTACTCTGGCCGCTCACCTTGCCAGCGATGGTATCATGACGCGGTCGCGCTTCCGCCAGCACCTGCAACGCCAACGCGCGCAGATTCTGCTGACAGGCAACTACAGCCATTTATCTCAACACAGTCAAGGCAACCGAAAACCGATCGTTGTCGAGAAGATGACCCCGGAAGAAGAAGCCTGTCGGCTCGAAGAACTCCTCCTCTCTCGCCGGCGCGCGGCAGCCACCGCCAAGGCTTCTACATCCAAGGGGACAGCAGGTTCATCCTGGGCCACTGGTGCAGAAGGTCTCGGCCCAGACGGGCCGCAGTGTGTGGTTTGCCAGAGTGCCCCACGCACAATTATCGTGTGGCCTTGCCGATGTCTGAGCCTATGTGATGACTGCCGTGTGTCGTTGGCGATGAATAATTTTGACAAATGCGTCTGCTGCCGGCGGGACGTGATCAGCTTCAGCCGGATTTATGTGCCATGATCGATTCATAAGTACATCTTCCGTCTCCTTTGATGAATGGGGTTTGGGTCGGTTGTTCTGCCTTTTCCCTGACATTATGTACTTTATTTATCTGTCCGTTAAGTCAAAGTACCTAATAACACATTCGCGATTTGCATCTGCAGGCGTTGAGATAATGGGTTGGGTTTTGCTAGAATTTGGTTTCGTCGTTGGGCAGGTTCTAAGCTACCGAGCATGACATACCTCACTTCTAATGTTAAGAACAGTGTGGAGTACTTGAAAACCATAAGGATAAAACAACTTTGGGTGTAGGCCGGTGAACTTCGGTATCATGACCTCGAAGAATCACCAAGGTCCATTGCAGTCTGCTTGTCTTGTTACAGATCACGGTCAAAACTCGAGTGCCGCGCAGATTATTTATTATTTCTGTGTGCTGCCTTTCAAGCAAATGGGGTATCTCTCAAAGTTTACTCACATGCCCGCCCACTCGATACAAAAAACGCGCACCTCTCCACCGTGATTGGCAGTATCCTGTTTCGGAGTGTCTGCAACTTCTCCTGCTGCTGGAGATGGCTTTTGTGCGCCAAACAAGAAGCCCTTCTTAACAGCAGTACCCAAACGGCCGCTTGTCACCAGGTCCAGCATGGGTATTTCCTCGTTCCATCCATAGTAGTTGGCCAGATAATGTGCGTGGTATCGGAATGGGTCACCAGGGTAAACGCTCCAGTCACCGCCAAAGCGCAGGCCGGGTGTGAAATAATAACCACGTGAATTAAGAAATCTGTACAACTGATACGAAGGAGAAGACGAGGGTACGGGGGCTTCTGTGGCAGCTGCGGAAGGGGTGACGGAAGTGAGGGCACTGCTTGTAGTGGGGGTAATGGCGGGAAGGCTCTCTTTCGGAGGTGACTTAGGGACAACACGGGTAGTTTCAGAGAGCGAGGTGGATTCGTTATCTGTGGCTGGCTTTGTGCTGGAGGAAGATGGCTCTCCTTCGGATGTCTTTGCGGTTCTGATGGCGACCTTGCGTTTCGCCTGGTGTTTAGCTTGGATATTCGCCTTTTCTTCTTCAAAAGCTAGCTGTGCATTTCGGCGCAGCTGCCTGAGGTGCTGGATATAAGCCTTGCGGGCTGTGTCGTCCGCAGATGTCAGTAATGAAAGGTGCTCAGAGAGCTCGTCAGCAACATAGCCGACTCCCTTATCAACAAGCAACTGGGCCTCTTCGGCCTGCAACTCTACAGGCAAGCCCAAGAAAAGGTTCTGCGTCGGGTTCTGGGGCATAGTGCCCGTCAGAACTGCGCAGATACCATGATGACGACGAATGTAAACGACATCATCAATGGCGAAAACGAGGAACCGGCCCGCTACACGGGATATCCGGACCCGCCGTTCGGCGACTGGCGCCGTCATTTCAATGATAGAACACTTTGTATAACCTGTCAACTCTGTTAGAACTCTTCCAGAAGAGGCGTGACGAAAATCAAACTGAAGCTTAGAGGAAGACGGTCATAAGCCTTGGACACGTATGTGGTCATCACCGAAATTCAGTGGATTGACAGATTGAATACGATAGATCTAATCATTTCAATGCCCATAATGGACAATCAAATGCAGGAAACACAAAGGGAAAAAGTGACTGACCTTGTAGGCAAGGGCTGCTGCTGACCTCAGCAGCTTCACGGTGAAGGGAGGGGAACGGTGTAGTCGACGGTTGGGGGTGAAAAAATTTATAGCCAGGAGTGGGATACATGGTTGCCTGGAACGAAAGCCCCACCACATGTGGGTCATGTTATATCCATACCGTAATTACATCCCTTGTAATCTGTGCAGAAGCTTTCTGAAAGCTCCACGCAAGCAAGTCCAACTGTTCGAGAGCCCCAACTGTTTGAGAGCTTAGTTGTATCTGTTCACATCTCTTCTTTCTGTTGCTCTCACATCCCTGTTACTCCCCAGATTGTGGTACGACTGTTGGAAGCTAGTATTAGCTTTTATCGGGACTTTTCATTTTAAAAGTCAAGGCTATCCTTAGGTTTCCCTCGTTCTCCAGCCTCCTCTTTTTCGCCATCTCCAACAACAGGAGGAAGGCTATAGGGCTTGATAATCAGCCCCTTTGTAGCACTTAAACTGAATGATAGAGTCTCGCGGAAAGTGCTTGTCACAACGCTTCCCCCGCCCTTCTCATGATATATGGGCAATGTGTATACCCTGAGCATACCCTGAGAAATAGCCGCTTGATCCTTTCCATTTGGCCCCGATGGTGTTGGCGGCGCTGCCGTTGGATCTGCAAGCAGCGGTATCAACTCAATAACGCCATCACTTAGAAGCTCCATCCACCGTACTAGGCCCGAGGACCGCGGGAAGAGCGTGGTTGGTAGAGTGATCATTGCAGTCAGTTGCGTGCTGTACTGCCGTAACAATGCGCGCAAACCATGGAGGAACTGGAGGATTTCGGACGGTTGGCTGCATTGCGGAGCGTAGAGCGTAGGCGAAAGCAAACTGGGGACGACAATTCGATGGATTGTTGTTGGCGAAGAAGAAGAGAGTTTGGTTTGGAGGTGCTTGAGGATCGTCTTGAGAGGTGAAGTGGTGGTAACTTTGGGATTGCCGAACATCGACGGGCATGTACTTGGCGTGGGATGCAACGTGCCTTTGCATACGCTGGGTGTAAGCCGCTTAGAAAGATCAAATGCATGGCAAAATGGAGGTTGGTTGCTGTCTCCTTTCGGGAGCGTGCCGGATGCTGCTGCGTTTCCCAGTGCTTCATATCTCCATGCGATTTTCATCTTCTCTTCAGGGGCCGCAGTCGGTTGTGTCGATTTGGCCCTGCTCTCAGGGTCTGTCAGACCAGGAAGCTGGTGTCGCCATTCTGGAGGATAGCCAACAAGGTGGACTTCGTGGCCTTGCACCAGTCCTTCCGCAGCATAGTAACGCAATAGCACGCCCGAAAAGTCTGTTGTTCCTTGCTCCTCAATCAATAAACTGGTTCCAAGTACGAGCCCGCCATGGCCTGCCAAAAGCTGATCCAGGGATGCAGTTCCTGTTGATGTGGTGGGCCTGCCATCCAGCGGCGAAGGTCTGATCCCTGGAGCAAGCTGCTGTGGCTTCTCCTGAGTCTGCTTGGGAAGAGGTCTGCCTGGACGCGTTGATAGAACAGTGTTTCTTTTTACAAAGGACATTTTGTCGAGCCAGGTATCATGGGTGATTGGACATGAAGTTTACGGACAAACAGGGACCAAGATACCACACAGGCAGATAGTCATCATCATCGACAT
>JAAFKN010000259.1:0-16489 GCA_011800035.1 Thermochaetoides dissita | reverse complement strand
GGATGAGATATGACTGTGAGGGTCGAGGTGACATCAACAGTTGTTTGGGCGTTGCCAGTGATGGCGGTGGTGCTGCCGATGATGGCTGAGGTGTGCTGGGTGACTGGCTTGGCGCCGGGCATCAGAGCAGGGCCAGGGATGGTGTAGTTCGAGAGCGACTGGTAGATGTTGATGAGGATGCCGGGGTCGGTGGGCTTGTAGAGCTCAGTACCCTTGACACCCGAGGGAACGTCGCTGCCGCCACCAGTGACCTCGAGGTTGATGCAGACGGGGTAGTTCTGGGCACCGTTGGTCTGGCCAGCGCTGTGCAGGGCGATGATCTCGTGGCGGAGGACGTAGGAGCCCGGCTTGATATTCTCGGGGATGGTGACCAGCCACGAGTTGTTCTGGGCGATGAGCTGATCGGCAGCCCACTTTCCGGGAGCCTGGGAGCCGTCAATCAGACCGGCCTCGGCGATCTTGAAGAACTCGAGCTGGGTCTTGTCGACCGTCTCGCAGCCGGCGCTGCCGCAGCTGGCGAGGTAGTCGATGACCGGGCCGTGGTGCGACTCGGGCCAGGTGTCCCACTGGATGTAGACAGAGTCACCGGCCTTGATGACGGCATGGCCCTTGGCGTTCGTGGCCGACTTGTGGCAGATGATATCGGGGCTCGAGTAGGACTCGGGGCCCACGAAGCCGTTGTCAGTGTTGGAGGCCGTCCAGCCGGCGACGATGGGAGGGTTCTGCATGTACGGGAAGACGGTCGGGTCGTAGGCCTGGTACGACAGACCGTTGATGACGAAGTTCTTGACGTGGCCGTGAGCGGCGACGCTGGCAGCGCCGGCGAGGGCAGAAATGAGAGTCTTCGAAGCGAAGGAAGGCATCTTGGTAGGCTCTGAAAGTCGAACTCTTTTCTAAAGGAAAAGCTTTGTGGCTGCTTTGCTGTAGCAAAGGTCGCAAGAAGAGCTCAGCTGTGGTTACCGGCTAGCGGAACGAATGCGATAATGGGTTCAAAGAGAATGGAAAGAGCCTTCACTCTGTGAAGAGAATGTAGCTGTGAGAGAACCAAAGGAGTGTGAAGAATGTTATTGTATGGCTTTGCTGGTAGGTCGACTTGCGCCTGGTGAGCAGGAAAGGGAGCGGTGGTCGAGAGGGATCTGGCGATGTCTTATATCCTCAAAGACTCTGGTGGTTGACCACCTTGACATCTTGATGGAAGCATCTCCTTTTCCATTCCTGCCCCCTGGCCGTGGAGTGTAGGTTCAACGTTGGATGACGGTCGACCAACTGCACGGTGTGTTTCATGGGAAATTACATGGCCAATCGAGGTGGATCTGGGATTCCAGAATCTAGGTTGCGGCGCATGGGTGACGACGACAATGGGACGCAGAGGCACACATTTCGAGATAGACACGGCGTGGTGGCTGCGTTGCGTGACAGGGTAGTCGTTGGGCGGGGCAGGTAGACAGATCGACCAGCAGGGGAGCATCCCGGACGATCTCAGGTGGAGCAAGACAGGGGAAGCAAGCGTTAAACGCAACGCGGGGCGGGCAAGACGAGACAGAAACAGCCATGTCGTCCGCGATGCCAGGCACAGCAAGGCGCTGGGCAGCATGGCCTCGATGGTTCGGATGAGATGCCAAGGGGATCCCATTGGCACGGGCGAGCTAAGGACTGTGACGCGAGACATGGGCATGGTGGAGCTCTGGACGTTGGGCGCGGTTCAGAGGGCCAAGCGCTATGCTGGGCGGGCAAAAAACCGGCAGTCAAGTCAGCGAGAAGCCGGAGTCGTCATCTGATGTCGACGATATCATGGGCAAAAACTGAACAGCATGAAACACGGCCAGGCTGACGATGAGCCGAAAAAGCGGGGCATGCTGCCGGTGGTGCGCTGGTGCGGCTGCTTGGAGTTGCAACGGTCTGTGCTGTGGCGCCGTCCTTAGTGGTTCTTCAGGGGCCAGCTTATGCAAGGGGCAGATCCTGGGCTCGCTTGTGTCGGGCGCCCGGCCCCACAGCGAACCCCCAAATTTCGAGCCAGCCAGCACATCTGCGCTTCTCTGCAGTTCTGCATGTCCTGGCCGCTCGGCGCGTTCCGGCAAGCGCTGGGCCAGCCTGACCGGTCTAGCCTTGTGCGAGCGTGGCGGCAAGGATGGGATCGACGACATGGGTAGTTCGAACCGGCCGAGATATCTGGAAGCGGTCATGACGCCGCAAGAGCTTCGTCAGCATTCGGCACAACGGCCCGTCATCATGATTTTTGACCAGGCTCCTGGTTCTTGTCGATTGAGCGAGAACGGCGGTGGAAGCTGTTCGACAATCGTCAAAGTCATTATCTGCAAAAAAAAATTCGCGAACCTCGCAAAGAAAACGACTGATGAGAGCTTCGCAAGGTCGGTCTCGAAAAGGCAGGCGTCGTGATGGCGGCTCTGCCGCTGGTTTCCGGGCCCGGCAGACGACGGCGACGGTGGGTCACGGGGGCTCGGAAGATTCATTCGGTACCAGGTTGCGAGCATCGTGGTGTCGCGGTGGTTTCTGCCGCCATGCGCCCAACTACCCGTGGGTACAACCTCTCGGATGTCCCAAATAGATGGGCGCCTTCACGTCGCATTATCTCCGTAGTGCGGCAAGCCCCCACGGCCAATTGCCAGTGCAAGCGCGAAGGCAGTGCTGGCGACGATCTTCTGCTGATCAATGCTTGCGCGCGCAGTGTTGGGCGTCTGCAGCATGTAAATAATAAACTTGTCTGGCTGCCGAGGAAGGCTGTGATATGGGAAGATCGCGGGGTTCGCGGGCAGAGATATAGGTGTGTAGTGGCCATGCAATCATGCTTACTGCCCAAACCTTTGGCATATGTGGTGTTTTACGAAGTCACCTGCTAGCAGCGTGTTCTCCTGGATGCAGGAGCTCGAGAGAGCTGGTAGCGGAGTGGCACGGACGGGACTCGAGTCTTGGTGTCGGAGATTTGGCGATAAGTCATGATGGAGTTTTGCACACTGCAAGCTGGAGCTCTTGTCTCTGGTAGAAGTTACCTTTATCGATAAGGCGGAGGTTGGGTCGAGCCGGCAACTCCACTCAACGCCAAACGGCTGGGCCAGGAACTCTCCAAGACCGAGCCATGCGAGGATTATTCGCGTTCCCTGTGGGGCTGAGAGTGTCTGGCCAATCGCATCACTTGGCGAGGTGCCGGTCATCCAAACTCTCGACTCTCAACGTCCGACCCCACTCCTGCGAACTTTGACGTGACCTCACCCGCAACCTCCTGCCTGGAAGCTATCGCGAGCTTGCCGGCCAAACTCGTCGCTGCCATCGCGAATGCAGCTGTTTGACACTTTTTGCACACACAAATTCAGGCACGGCATCTTACTGCACCGTGCTATTCCGCTTACCATATCATTTTGAGAAGAGTGCCGTGGAATACGCCGAGAAGCAGCGCCTGACGTGCCAACCCAGTTCATTTGCAGTGACTCGTCTGCTCCTGTTTTGCTAGTCTGCAGCGTGCATTTCTTGCTTCCTGCATCATATAGAAAAGGTAAACTGGCAAAGGCATCTATATTTTTTTCTCATCGGATCTTGTGGAGCGGGTTTCGAGCCGAAAAGGGGCCAGATATTTGCTACGTCCTCCAAGCTTGCAAACCTAGACGCACCGTCTAGCACTGGAGAGTTGCATCGAAATCCAGACCAGGAAGAGTCTTTGCGGCAATCAGTCCGACTTTGTGGTTTGGACTCGGACCTTGATCCGTACGGCAATTCGGTCCTAATTCGCTCTCCAGATAGGTGTCTCTGGCAGGCCTGTATCTGCCCGCCGCCACGACCGACTCGAGTGTTTCATCAGTCTTCCCAAACATATACGCGCTCTTCTCATCACCAGCAATCCTGGATCACTAATTGTTTCCCCTCCAGTCGCCTGCACAGGTACTTTCTCTTGCCATGTGGAGCACACAGCAAGCCACTAAGATGTGCCTGGATGCGCGCGCCGCTGAGCTCAAGGAGAAGCTTCTGCGGAGCCGCAGCCAGAATCGAGCCAGCCAGGCCTCTCCCGCGCCGTCCAGCATAGCACAGGCCAGCTCGAAGCCGGCCTCGCTCACCCCGTCGAGAACCTCGAGCACTAACTCGTTGATCAGCTCCATCTCGGAGCGAACTGATGCTCGTCAGATGTCTGCGCAGCCCTCGTTCCAGGCCGATGCTAATGACATCGCTGCTTTGATCTCGTCCATCTCCTCGGCGTCTCGCGAAGAGGAAATGGATAGCTTGGACATTGACATTGGCAAACATGGTGCCTTACAAAATACACACACCCAGAAGTCGTCGTCTGCTAACGAAAAACTTTCCTTGCCATCAACTCCTGCCAAGTTAAACTTTTCAATGCCACATAAGCCTTCTACTGTCTCGGCCAAGGATAAGAAAATTCAGCAATCTCTACGACAGGCAGAGCTTGAGAATACTCCCTATACAGGCCAGGCTATCGTGAACAATGGTTCGGATTTAGCTGCACTTCAGAACAATAGTAGAATGCCATCGAACTCGGATAACAGCAGCGGGCATACCTCAAAGAACAGCGATCCCGCCGTGTCTGTCTACAAGACTGAAGAAGAAATTGCCTCCGCGGCCATGTTAGGCGGCCGCTGGGAGACTCCCCGCGAAGATCCCCACATAACCCCTGCAAATATAACTGACATCGATACAATCAAGGCCTCAGCCATAGCAGCGGCTGCCAGAGACATAGAAAGCGGCGCCGAATCTGCCAACAGTTCAACAGGAATCGCAAACTACAGTAACCTTATACAGTCTGCTCGCAGTGCCAGTATTACAGCGCAAGAGACTGGGCATCTACAGCCCGACAATGCCTTCACGCAGCTGCTGGCTGTTAATCCCGATGTCAAAGACTGGCTTGAACTCACCGGTTATTATGATCTCGATATGCGCAGGCGTAAGCTAGAACGGTTTAGAAAAATTAAGGACCTGGCCGCCCAAAAGATGAGGATCGAGGAAGAAGAGCGCAGGCTGCTGCAGGAAGAAGAGCTCGAGATGACGGCCCATCGTCCTACTGCTACTAGAATTGCCAGCGCGGTCCCTGGCGTCCCCGGAGCGAGCACAGAAAACCCCGTTGCTGGCCTGCCGACCCCAATTACGCCCGCGATGCCAGCTGAGCCAAAGGAGACTCCTGCGATGCCCCCTCCTTCATTCACCCCTGCCAAGCGAGCGCTCGAGGAGCGTGGAGAGCAGGCCCGCAAGGATAAAGTTGCCCGTGTTGCTGATGACACCACTTCTTCGGAGAGCACTATTGTCGTCCACGAGAATAAGGATAACGAGGTTTCTGATCGTCACCGGGACTCCCATTCTACGAAAGTTGAACTACGGGACCCATCGCCGCGTCGTCGGCCACGCTCCGTGACCCCTCATCGCGATTACTACCGCCGTGGTTCTTCACGAGCCCGAGAGTCTTCGCGGACCCGAGCATTTTCGCGTGCCCGAGATTACTCTCCTCACCGTTCGGCCCGCCAGAGCTCCCGCTACCATACGGAGCATGACGACGATAACCGCAACCGCGATCACTCGCGGCGATATGACCGCTACGACCCCAGCCATCAACAGGTGCAGACATATCCGATCCGCGTAAACCTTGGTCGCAAAGGTGGTCAGTATCTCCCCCGATGCTTTTGTTTGGCTGACGTTTCCTGCTCGCCTTACAATGTGCACGATGGTGTATGGGTTGCTCGTTCGCTGATTACATCCCAGATACCCGTTTCTTTATTGTGAAGTCATTCAACGAGGAGAATGTCCGGAAGTGCATGGAAGATGTATGTGTCGCCGAACAATATATGCGAGGTTTCGCTCTGACCTTCCTATGCAGGGTATTTGGACCACGCAAGTTCAAAATGGCGAGATTCTGTCGGACGCCTTTTCCAAGTGTAAGAACGTGATCCTGTTCTTCTCCATCAACAAAAGCCGGGCATTCCAGGGATATGTATGCTGCTCTCTGTCCTTGCTTCACCAAGCACTCTCTCACTAACACTGTTGCAGGCCCGCATGGCATCGGCGCCGTCGCCAGATACGCCCCGTCCGAAGTGGATGAGCGGACTGCACTGGGATTCAACCCATCCGTTCCGGGTACAGTGGCTGAGCAAGACGCCCGTGGAGTTCTGGCGCATCGGGAATATCAAAAATCCATACAACGAAAACCTACCTGTCTTGGTCGGCAAGGACGGCCAGGAACTCGAGGAGGAATGCGGTAGAATCCTGCTCCGTGAAATGGAAGCCGTGGCAGTTAGTCGCGGCGATCCCTCTCTGCATCGCCATGAGAGCACCAATTACGGACACTACGGAAATTATGGAAGCTATGGCAGTCATGGTCACAGTCACAGGGGCTGGTACAGCAGCAGCAACAGCAACAGCAGCAGCAGCCGACGGCACATTAAGAAAGAGCCATCGCTGGACCGGAGGTGAAGGCTGCGCTGTGGAACAGGAGTTACTCGCGTCAACAGTCTTACGTTCACTAGCCATTACATATCCCTTGCGTTGCCCATGTTACGCAGTATACTCAGCTGTGCTTTTTTTCGAGCCTCATACGGTTGCTTTAGTATTGTTATTCAATCTTCTCGCGTCCCTTTGGGAAATCAGAATGGACTTTGCTCACTGGTTGCCGAGAGCATGATTGTCTCTGGGAGCGCTTCACTGATCTGGAAGTATTGCAAAATCAAAATGGAAATCGATTATCCTGACTTCTTTTTGGAAACCAGCGTAGACCTGATTTTCTTGGTTGCCGACTGGACTCGACGAAGTGACTAAACTGTGACTTGGATGTCTAAACAGGACTTACCTGGCTCCTAAAAAAAATCACAACATTCGCAGCTCTCTTTTTCTGGTCATACAGAATCATTTTTGCGAAATCAGGGGCTTTTGTTTACTTTACACGGTTGCTAGGGAAACTGACCAACTTGGGATGGAATGGCTCAGGGGCAGTTGTGTCCCCCCTGGCCCCTGAACTTGGCAAAGTGACCCGTTGCTAGGTACCTATGAAATAGTAGAAGAATCACAGCAGCTACAGTCCTATGAGGGGCGATCAGTCTTTTCAGAAAATGGTTTTTCACTATAGTCCTCCCACCATGATAATATTTGATCAGCTGCCCTGATCCGTCACCCGTCACTTTCGTCCGAAGTCCATATTAATTCAAACGCGAACATCCCCCAATTACACTTGCACTTAATCTTGGAGGAGAACAATATTTTCTCTTCTGATCTTATTTGGTTGCCATGGGAAACTGGCTGATTCGAAACGGGATTCATTAGGAAACAATCAAGAGTTGACATACAAATACTCCATTCTTCTCCTGTCCTGGAGTCAACTTCTTTTTCCAAACCAAACTCAAACCAGCGACTTCAACACCTTTAAAAACGTTCAAAGCTTCAACCTCGCCAACATGTTCTGGATCGAGAATAACTCGATCAAGAAGTTCGAGACTCCTGCCGACGAGGAGTCTCGCAAGAACGCTCCTGCTGCCCGCCTTGAGAGCGGGCTCCCCGGTCCGACCATGGGGCCCGCTTTCGAGCTCATGGAGTACCCTGCCGGCCGGGGGGCCCTTCCCGGCCGTCACACTCCGCCCCCTACCCCGCCGACCACGCCCATCAACTCGGCGGGCTCTCCCTGCAGCACCGTGCTCACGGTCCTTGAGCCGGTGCCCATCAGCGAGCCGGACGTTGAGCGCAGCGTTACCGTCGACCCGGACGGCGTCGTTCCCGGTGACCGGTTCGCCGTGGACGCTCTCCTGGCCAGGGTCCAGCGCCCAACCGCTCGGGTTACCGCCCGCCACGGACGCTACCTCGCCGTTGGCGTCCTGATTGCCCTGGTCTTCTCTGCCGCCATCAACTTTGGCGTCAGTTACGGTATGTCTTATCTATCCTTTCCTCACAGTAACGTGCTAACCTCCTCCCTACAGTCCAGTACGCGTACCGGGCGCCTAGCGCCGTGGCCCCCTACCTCTTCCGCCCGCCGATGTCCCTCGTAGCTGACGCGGGCTTCACCACGGCCACCCAGAGCGTCCTCACCTGGGTGGTCACCCTGCCCCTCGTCAACCGGGACATCCTCGGGGGCAGGGTGGCTCCGCTACGACTGCGATCTTGGAGACGACAACCCCGGGGTCAATTCCTACGATGGTTCCTCATGCTCGACCACTACAACGCCCAACAGGGCAGCTGGTGGTGTGCCTGCCAGCAGGCCACGGGCTGGGGAACCAGACTCAGCTTCTTCCTCGGCCAGATTGTGCGCGGCCTACTCATCGGCGTGCTGGGCTACAGCATCCTCATCGGCCCAGGCATTGCCATCTTGATGGTGATCGGCACCCCGGTCGGGAATGACTTTGTCTTCTCCAACAGATGGACTGTCATCATCTTCAAGACCGTTTGGGCCGCACTGCTGGCACTCATAACAATGCCACCCCTGGTGGTCTTAGTGTTGGTCCGTGCCGGCTGGTGCGTCATGGACTAACCCTTGTGTACAATGGGTATGCAGGTTTTTCACCCGGCCGCAACAGCGGTACGGTTTTCCTGTACATCGCAAGAGGAGGAGTCCCTGGAAAAGGGGCACAGTGTATGGCTAGTAATAATAATAATAATAATAATAATAATAATAATAATAATAATAATAATAATAATTTGATCGACTTATTACATTTGTTGACATAACTCTCACATAGTCCCATTTCGTGCATGTCCTATGTTTCCTGCGAATCGTAATCACATGCTTCCCCAACTTGGTTCACCCCATCTCAAGTCATGCAGGAGGAAGAAACGATGCAAACAAAACCCCCTGTATTGACGCATACATGACCATAAAAACAACAATACCCTTGCCTAGCCTCTGTTTAGTCGACAGTTGCTCGGCAACCCACCAGTACCACAACGGGTACCCAGATGAAATGCGCGTGATGATCTGAACGTGATAGTTCGTCACAGCCAGAACAGTCAGCATCGCCTGAGCGGCAGCCGTCGACTGGACCAGTCGCAACAAGCGAACCGACTCGGCGGGTTTGCTGGCGACGAAGGTTTGGGGTTGGGTGACGGGATAGTCGGTGGCCGACCGTAGCATGATCGTGATCATAGGAGCGGCGAGAAGGAATAGCGGGAGATTCGGGAGTCGCCAGTACTGGAGAAATCCAACACCCCTGGCCCGAGGTTAGCACACTATCCAGGTCGCCGAACCTCACTGTCACCTACCAGTAATGCTTCTGCACAAATGTGTATATGCTCGGCATGTACGCCTTACACCACGGCCTCACATCGCCCCCGTCATGACTACAAAACCGCATCCAAGCCACAGCCTGGGGCACGACGGATCCCAAAGCAACACACACGCCGCCTACCCCAAGCGCGGCCAACCTCCTCATCGTATCAACCGGCCTGTGCCCTAATCTCGGCAGCAGCCTGACCATCTCCCAGGCAAAGGGGATGCCATTCAGCACACCATTGCTGCGGAACACGGTCGCCAGGCCAAAGGCAACCCCTGCTAGAACGATGTAGGTGTCGCGTAAGAGAGCATTGCCCTCAGAGCGACAGCTCCTAGCGAAGAGAATCCAGCCGGCAAAGGCGAGGGCGGCGAAGCAGCTTTCGGCGTACGGGGCTGAGAGAAAGAGTCCAGCCGGGGAGAAGATATGTAGAACGGAGGAGGTTAGGGCGAAAAAGGGTCGGTTTGGCCATAGCGTGACGGTTAGGTGATAAAGAAGGAAGACTGAGAAGAGATGGGAGGTGTTGGTGACGAAGAGGGCGGCGAGAGTTTCACGTAGGGCACCATGGGATGAAGGGCCTGGTTTGGAGAGGATGCCAACATATTCCAGAGCTGGCCTGAATGTCAGTGTCATGGTATGAAATTACACGGCCGAGTAATGAGAGAGTGTGTGAGATGAGTATGAGTCTGGTTCATTCTCACTCTCATCCTTCATCCTCACTCTCATCACTCTCATCCAAATTTCACTCACCTCCCAACAACACCCTCACAAGCCCCGGCAATCCCGCGCCAAAGGCCCACTCCTGCTCAAGCCGATAGCCGCGGCGAGCAATGCTAATGAAATAGATGGCATCCCAGCTCGCCAGCCGGGTGATCAGGCCAACAAGGTGATCGGTCAGACCCGGATCCGAACCTGGGTGGTGGTGGGAGCCACCGTTTGAGCCGCGATCAATGATGTCATCGCGAAGTTGCACGGCAAGCGCGGCAGACGTGTCGTAGGCATCGCCGGCCAGGTACGCGCCGAGGCTGAGGGCCAACAGAAAGAGCTTCCAGGAGACGAAGGCGGCGAGGAGGACGCGATAGGGGCGGGATGCGGCCTCGCTGAAGGAGGTCATGTTGCTTTGGTAAACTCGTCTACAGCGCTGGCATGGCGGGATGGTAGTTGGTCTCGGCATATTCAGACGATGCTAATTTTGACGGCTGGCTGCCGTTGGGAATGTTTGCTTGGCCGTTGCCGTGCCGACTCCTGAAGCGTTTCGTGATACGGAGCACAGGCCCCCGGTGTTGGTTGATGCTGATGTTCTTAGTTACTGTGTGCGTTGGATCTGGGACTTGGCATCGGGAGTCGGAGCTTGGCGAAGCTTGGGCCAAGCGATCAAACATCAGTTGCTTACCCAATCAACTGCCCCGTTCGAAACTTACATAAGCAAGGTTCCGCGAAGTGCCTCAAAAAAACAGGGCGCAAACGAAACCAGAAACAAGCGAAAAGCAGGTTCCGGAAAACGGTCGAAGGCGCATGAAAAGCCGAAATGGATGCAACCGCGGAATCCGGAGTTTTGCGGCTCTTGTGCATCTGGCAGCTGCATCGCGATTGGAAATGGCTCAAGTGGCAGCGGACGGTAGGCAGACTGGTGGATCGGGCGCATGGCGGGGGCCCACAACATTCTCTGTGCGGACCGGGGACAACGAGCGGGCATCGGGGTTCAAAACGCCGATCCTGGACTGTTGCTTTTCCCATCATCCGATTGAGCATCAAAGGCACCTTGGAAATTCTGGGTGCTGGCCGGCGATTGCCTAGCGCAGCGCAGGGCCAGTAATCAGCGCAGCCTGCGCAGGCACCGGCATTCCCGAAGATGAGCATAGCCCGGGAATACGGCGATTGAGCCTTGGAGCAAGGCAAATCTGACAGTTGCCATCAAGCCTTGTGTGATCTGTGAAGCCTGTTGCTGGCAGAACCGACCATGGACTCGAGCATCGAGACGAAGTTCGATACCTCTTGATGATGGACTCCAGCGCACATGTTGCCCCAGCACTTACTTGTAACACAGGAGATAGGGCCGACCGGAAGCTCGACTCCAAGAAATGAGATTCGGCTCTCGGTTGGGGTCCCCCTCACCTTCGGTCGATTTTTGTCGAGTCTTTCTCAGAAAAAAGTTGCCGGCGTCAATGGCACGGCCCACTCACACCACTAGCCCGCAATCCGCAATCTGCAATCCGCAATCGAGCATCCATTCATCAGCTGCCGCCGCGCTGCAGATTTTGCACCAGCTAATGTAGCGCTCGAACTGCCTGGCCGTAGTTGGCTGTTGCCAGAGCGCGCTATCTCTGCGGTCTCGAGGCCGCAGGCTTGCGTGGCTCTCGCACAGGCGGCCTTGACCCTGTGTGTCTTAGTTGGCCTTGCGTTTTTTGTGCATGTGCAGTGCATACAGACATCTTGAGCCTGCTGCTGCTGACACTGGATCTTGTCCAACGTCATTTCTTGGCGGCGGAACCCCTTTGTGTCCCAGCGCCCGGATTGGGGCCTGGGGTGGAGGATCCACATCCACCGCAGCGCAGCGCGGTTCCAGCGCTCAGGGTCTTGCCAGTGCGCGGTGACCTGCCCACGGCCCACAGTGCCCAGACAAAAGCATTGAACCCACCGAGGGCGCAGGCTTGCACCAGTCTGCCCGCTTCGGACTTCAACAACAAACCGGCCCGGCGGGGCCATTTCTGGCATTTTTTTGGTTTTTGTCAGATCGGGCTCCTGGGCCTGGGCTGACATCAAGGAGGTCATCAAGAGGAGGGCAGATTAATAAACTCAGCCCAAGGCCAAAGCTCAAGGCATATTTGCCCCCTTCCCCGGTTTCCCCCCTGACAGCCAAAACGCCTTCCAACCAACCAAGAACCAAGCTGCACTGCAACACCAACGTACGACACAAACTAGACATCTGGCCGTACCGGAACAAGAGAACAAGATCCTCCTGATCATCTTTGTCCTCGGCCGCCGTATCGCGACCGAATCGCGCCACCAGCCCGCACACCGCCAGCAAACTCTATCTTTTGACAAGTGCGGCTCCTAATTTAAACTTTACCACACGCCGACCTGTGTGCGCGCACGTCGACGTCTTGCACCTTTTCTCAGCCTCTCGCTACCTCCCGTCCAATGGCTCGTGGCGTCGGGAGCTGTCAGAGCTTGCATCGCTGAATTGTTCCTGAACTTGTCATCACCGAAACCCGTCCCCATCGCCCATCGCCGCCGAACCAAACGCTTCGCGTCTCCAGCCGGTGGAGTGTACTGTCCCAGTGCACGCCGCCCGCGCAGGGTTGTAGCTCGTAGCTACTCCTGCTGTCGGTGGGGACCTGACGTCGAACCTATCGCCAGCTCACCTCATCACTGGGCTACGGCCAATCCAGGAAATTGCCTTGTCGACTGCACGGCAGTTGGCGCCGGCCAAAACCCCTTAATGTTTGGCGAGGCTGGTCCTCTGCGTCTACATTCTGCCATCTCCCGAGTCTCGTTTCATTCTCCCTTGCCATTGAAACAGAAGAGTAGAGCTACCTAGAAACTTGATTCGACGTGAACTTGAAATCAGCTAGCCAGCTAGCTAGCAGCCTTCCTGCTCAAAAAAAACATGTTCCTTCACGCCGGTGCGAGCCTACATGGCCATGAATACTCCCAGCGCGCTGCTTCAACGGCTACCCCTGCTGCTCCAAACCTTCGACCACCGCCGCTGCTGCGATCGGCCTTTGCTCCTCCCAAGCAGCGCAATCTGACAGCCGACGATGCCGCTGCTACGCCTGTTCGCCAGCGCCCTGCCTCTGACTACATCCCGCGTGACTCTTCGCCCATTCTCCGATTCCGCGAGCCTCACGACGAGACTCCGTCTGCTCTAGCAACCCGCGACGAGTCAGTCTCCGAGTCTGAACTCAGCGAGGCCACTTTCTCGGTCGATGGCAGCGCCGTAGTCTCGAAGACCCGTCGTCACCGGAATCGCCGGGTACCCCATAAGAGTACCACCTACGGCTTGGGCTACCCTACCCCGAGGATATTGGGGAAGACGAAAGTGGTTCAGAAAGTGTTTCTGCCACGCCTGCTTCTGCAGCTCCAGAAGGTCGGCAGCGACGGCCGGACGGTTCCTGTCCTCGAAGTCTTCCCGGCCTCTAGGATAGCGGGACCGGTTGTCTCTCCACGCCTGGCCAAGAAGTGTCCGAATATCTTCCAGGTCAAGCGTCATTTGGGGTACGACGATATTGTGCTCGTCCGCCGAGACGACAATGACCATGCGTCTTCGGATCCTGCCGAAAGCGAGAACGACGAGAACTTGGAAGGGAAGAACCTCCTGGCCGTGTACAGCCCCTTAAAGCACTCGGATGAGGCCGAGATCGTGCTGCATGATGGGTCTGTCTGGCTGGCCAAGCCGTTGCCGAACGGCTGTTATGACTTTGTGCATACCGATGCCGAGGGGAAGACAACCACGGCGCGGTGGGCACGCAGGCATAACCTGTCTGCCACGCCGACCTTGACCGACTCGTCGAGCCCAACCGGGGCCCCCCAAGTCCGCTACACCTTCAGCATCCTCAACCCGAACACTCGGCGTCACCCGGTCATGGCCACCTTGACGCCATTCAGCCTGGAGGTGCAGGATACCTACACTTCCGTCTCTCCATCGCACTACCGGACCCCTCCCATCACCCGGACCGGACGGTCGCTCTCTGTGGCGTCGGTCCCGCCTCCGAGTTCTCCCAGCACCGACCTCTCGGTGCCACCTTCGCCGAGTTCTCCCGACCAGCGCATCATTTATACCGTCGATAATGCAACCAAGTTTCTGATCGCTGCGACGGCCCTCTGGGTCGCCCTTCGAGAGGACTGGTCCCAGAGCTACGGCAACTCACCCGCCATCGTGCCTGGTCCCGAGCAGGCTTCATCGTTGACCCCGTCCAGTGCAGCAGCCCTTCCCTTGGCCAATGACTCTGCCACGAGCACGGCCCGCAGCCGCAGAAACACGTGGACTCGCGGTTCGACGCTTGATTCGGCCCGTCAAAGTGACTCGGGTGCCACAGATCCGCCCTCAACGTCATCATCCGTGAAATTCGGCAGTCTCAAGCGCTTCTCTCTGCCGGCACATCAGCCTGCTGCGAGGTACAACAGCCTTAGGGCATGTATCTCACAACCATCGACGCCTCTTGGATCACGTACCTCGACTCCTGTGCCGGGAGCGAGCCCCTCGTTAGCCGCAAGCGAAGGAACGCCCGCAGACACGCCGACGATTCGTGCCGTCCCGCCGTCGTATGCTCCGAAACGGGCGACGATTACCGGGGCGACGTTCACGTCGTTGCGTGAGCCGAGTACCAGCGATGCTGCGGGTGGTGTAGTGGACGACGACAGCGACGATTCTGGCATCGGAATTGCAGCAATTGCAGTAGGTGTCACGACGAGCGTGGTGGCTGACTCAGCTCCGCAATCTAAACCCCCACAAGTACCCGCACCTGCACCTTCCACCACGCCAAATCAAATTACCTCCACGCAGCAACAGCAACAGAAACCACTGCAGCCTGAAGCCCAGCAGCAAGGCAAGACCCGCCGGAAGCGCTTTTCCCTCCCTCTCTCGGGGAAGAAGAGCGTCGAGCTCAACACTGCCGCCATGGCCTCTGATGTCTCCAGTCCTAGGGGGATGTTGAACGGGCTCAGTGGCGGCGGTTTGGCCAAGAAACCTAGCGTGAGGGCTAGGATCAGTCGCTTGTTCCAGAAGCTGGCCCCGGGTAGCAGCTTAAATGCACACACGCAGTAGAGCTGGGTGTGTGTGACCGACCTGCTTGATGGTTTCTGCTCTGAAGGCCGGCGCCTTTTGCCCAACTTAGTGGCTTTAGAATCGGCATTGTTAGATGTCCCATTGGCATTGCAGCCAGCCGTACTCTTTTCACATCTCGGGCTCAGCCTTGGATTTCTGCGGTTATCTATCTGCCTTGACAATTTTGGCTTTACGTATCTCCCCTTCTCGCAGGGCCTGCTCCGGTTGGACCGAAGCAATGGCTGAGCCTGTTCTGGGACACTTCAGACGATAGAACGGACCCTGACAGCCGTCCTACGCTAACTAGAAAAGCCGTCGTCCAGTTGTCTAGTGAACAGATTTACTTTTCTTTTGGTTATCGAAGCAGCAGCAATATACCCCCTTCTTTCTCTTCTTGATTTGATGATACCCGATCCCCAAGCTCTTGTGTTCATCTCGTGTAAGTTGTGTTTTGCTGTGTCCGTCTCAGGTTGGCCCTTGAGTTTCACTTATGCTTTCTTGGCTTAGATCTGTTATTACTACCTCGGTAACATTCAAACGGTTGCATCGGGTCCAAAACACAGTATATCTCCGTCTCCAACTTCACTGTCGCTCTCCTTCTGACCGTTGACGTTGCAAGTTGCCAGGGAACCGCCGATCCCGTTCCACCGCCACGGTTCCACCCGCACTCCCTCTCGGGGTTCTATGGATCGCCAAGCCCACGTGGTTGCGGCTCCCGGAGATGGTCGATCCGCAAGAAGCCGTGGTCGGTGCACGGCATTGCCGGTCGCTCCACTGGTGCGGCAGACGGTGAAGAACTGGAGGTTAAGTACCAACGAGCTGACTTTCGAAAGAAGCTGGTGGGTCAGGGCTAAACCGGGTAGGGACGGGATCGGGCTTTTCGGTCTTCGGGCGGGATCTCTTCAGAGAATTCCTATTCCTGGCCGCGAGCATTGGCTAGGTAGACTACTAGAATCTCGAAAGAATGCTGGGACCCTACTGGATGTTAACAGTCTTTTAGTATACCAGTGTGCTTCAAGGAAGAAAACTCGGAGCGGTAGCAGGGAAAGTGTAAGGAAAACCCTAGGAAGGCAACATGATAGATAACTAGAAACTGAAATCCAACTGGTTGATCTAGGAAAACGACGACCCTGCGAATGGCCTTCTAACACTCAAATCTAATGTGCAAGGTTCCGGGTATCCGCTCTGATTGCTTCGCAGAAAACATGTCGAGCCTCTATGATCGCTCCTGGTCGACCATCCGTAAAGTGAAGTCAAGGGAATCGTCCAAATCCAAATCCTTACAGTACAAACCCATCCATAAACCAAAAATCGGATATTAGTATAGACTCATGCGAGTCTACCAACTCAACAACCCCTTCTCACGGTTGAAGCCGCCACGCAGTTGCTTCTCCGGCCTCACAACCTTGCCCTTCAGCACCGTGTACTTGACAATCGCCTCGCAATCCTCCGGCCTGACTCTCGCCAGCCAGATACACTGTGCCGCCTCTTCCCCTTTGTTCTCCCCCGTACCCCCCTTCTCCTC
>JAAFKN010000258.1:0-16512 GCA_011800035.1 Thermochaetoides dissita | reverse complement strand
GCCAGCCCCTGAGCTGTTCTTCTGGTCCAACAGGACCAAGTCAATTAACGCCTTCCAAGGCACCCCATAAGGCCCAATAATCTAAAAGTCGAAGGATGACAGCTGTGCCGAACTTTGAATGACAAAACATCGGTTCAAGACCGATAATTGACTGCTTAAAAGTGACATGAAGGGATAAACAGAGGGAGAGCAACCGTCCATCTTCAGCACAGGTGACTGACCAAAGATGCAGCTGATGAAGACAACTCAGGCCTCAGCGTCGTGAAGCAGTCCCCATTGCTATGTTGTCGAACATTGGTCCAATGATACCATTACTTTTGATGCGGTTAACTAAGCAGTAGGGCTGAAACCGCGGGCCGACACTTCAGGGTTGGGTTGCATGCTTCCTGTCAGATCGGATCATGGCATACGTTCTTGGGCAGATGCTGTGCACGCAACGTTGTGGCATCCGAGCCAGCAGCTCTTCTGCTGTCAGAGAACGCTGAACGGTTATTGGACATGAATCGAACAGCTGTTGCCGGCTGAGAGAGCTTGTACCCCGATAGTCAGATATGCACTTACCGGTTAGCATGGCTGTTAATGCTGCAAGAGGAAGCATAAAAATGACGACCAGGAGGAGAGAAGAGTGGGAAGAAATAAAGCTATTCGGTCTCATTGGAGCTCCCTGTATTCTCTATATAATCTTGGGATCAAGAACATGGGACAGGCAAATTCATTGATCCAAGATATTGGATATCAATAGTAGACCTGTCTGGCGAAGGTAATCTTATCGGTATATCGAATTACGATAAGACATTGAGCATGAGGCGGTTTATGCCAAGAACCTTATCAACCCCACTTCTCGAGGTGGCTCGTGCGTGAGCTTGCCAAAAAATTTCAAAACTTCGGCGGTGGGAAAAATATCAGAGTTCAAGACTCGTCAACGTCGGATTTAGTGGCCCATTGAACGTCTACGACAGCTTTGCGCAGGGTCAACACGCCGCCAGTGCATTCCGACAACATCACACCTGTGCCTGCTGTCATCGAAAAGAGCCACGATCTCATTCGGTCAAAATGGCAGTGGTCAATTTCTTGCTCTTCGAGAGCGCGGTCGGCTTCTCGCTCTTCGAGGTCGTTCACCAGGCCGACACGGTCGGCCTGGAGCTTCCTGAGGTCAAGGATGCGATGAAGACCCTCGACAAGTTTGGCAAGATGGTCAAGTTGCGCAGCTTCAATCCATGGACGTAAGTTTTCATCGAGCGTTTGCGCGCGCCGCGCCTGTTGTGCTGCCAACTGACCGATTTCGCCCTGTTCAGCTCTGCCGCGCAGGGTTTGGAAGCGATCAACCTCATTTCTGAGGGTATTATGCCCGAGTATCTAAAGAGCGCTCTTGAGATGAACCTTCCCCAGACCAGCGGAAAGAAGAGCAAGGTCGTGCTTGGCGTCGCCGACAAGAAACTGGCTGGCGAAATTACTGCTGCGTTCCCTGGTGTTCAGTGCGAGGCTGCCGATACTTCTGAGGTCGTCGCGGCGCTGCTGCGCGGCATCCGCACCCATGCTAACAAGCTGCACAAGAGCCTCCAGGAGGGTGACATTGGCCGCGCGCAGCTCGGTCTCGGTCACGCCTACTCGCGCGCTAAGGTCAAGTTCAGCGTTCACAAGAACGACAACCACATTATTCAGGGCATTGCTACTCTTGATGCGCTCGACAAGTCGATCAACCAGGGTGCCATGCGCGTGAGGGAGTGGTACGGCTGGCACTTCCCCGAGCTTATCCGCATCGTTTCCGACAACATCACCTATGCGAAGGTTGTTCTTGCTATCGGCAACAAGTCGTCCCTGACCGATGAGAGTGTCGATGACCTCGCGAACGTGCTCAACCAAGATCAGGATAAGGCTCTTGCTATCATTCAGGCTGCCAAGGTGTCCATGGGTCAGGACATCAGCGAGGTTGATCTTCAGATGGTCAAGGATCTAGCTTCGAACGTCACCAGCATGGCCGATTACCGTCGTATCCTTGCCGAGTCTCTGGACAAGAAGATGGGTGAAGTTGCCCCCAACCTGCAGGTCATTTTGGGCACTCCGGTCGCTGCCCGCCTCATCGCCCATGCCGGCTCTCTTACCAACCTTGCCAAGTACCCGGCTTCCACCCTTCAGATCCTCGGTGCCGAGAAGGCCCTCTTCCGCGCCCTCAAGACCAAGGGTGCTACTCCCAAGTACGGTCTCCTCTACCAGAGTTCCTTCATCGGCCGTGCCGGCCCCAAGGTCAAGGGCCGCATCTCCCGCTATCTGGCCAACAAATGTTCGATTGCCAGCCGTATCGACAACTTCTCTGAGAAACCGACTCGCCACTTCGGTGAGGTCATGCGCCAGCAGCTTGAGCAGCGTCTTGAGTGGTATGCCAAGGGCACTAAGCCCATGAAGAACAGCGAGGCCATGGAGAAGGCAATCAAGGCGGTCATGGCCGATGGTGATGAGGAGATCTTGCCTGATGCTGCTGACGAGATGGACATCGATAGCAAGCCCCCAGCCAAGGAGAAGAAGGAGAAGAAAGAGAAGAAGGAGAAGAAGAAGGAAGAGAATGATGAGAAGAAGAAGGACAAGAAGAGGAAGAGCCTGGGCGGCGAGGATGTCGAGATGGCGGATGCCGAAGCTGGAGAGAAGAAGAAAAAGAAGAAGAGGAAGTCGGGGGTCGCCGAGTAAGTGCTCGACGTTCCAGAACATAATGCTTTCTCTTTTCTGGCGGTCACTTGTTTGCTATAATGTGTCTTTGTTTTCTTCATTTCATGGAGTTTGCGCGGGTTCGGGGTTTGGCAGATGGAGTTACCGGGTTGTTGGTCTAAACACACCAGATTTTCCAGTGGGATATATCATACCAGATGGCATGGAAATCGGAATCAAGGTAGTATCTGCCTGGAAAAGTCATCACAAGATTCGACCAACTGTAATAATGCTTGATGGGCGAGGTGCCAGATTGAAGTGTATCGTCTTGTGAGTAGTGCAGGCAGAATTGCCATTGTCTCAATTCGCATGCATCCATCATCATTTACAAATAAGGAAATCAGAAGCGGCCGGCTCCCATGATACATGCTACGGCAGGAGAGCACTGGCGTCTCCTATGTGCAATCAAGGGAAACAAACGCCACACGCCGAGCGCCCAGCTTAGAGGTAAGACACTCCATGTACCTGTCCAATCCACATCCCAACGCCCAAACTCAGGGCGCAGAACCAAGATACCCGGCTCTTCCAAAATGGGAATGGCAAAGAGGAACTGAGGAGATTATGCGCCTTCGCTGCCAAATTCCCTTGTCCATTCTTCGTTGCGCTTGAGGTCCTCCTCGGACACGGTTGGTCTGCTGGCCTTGATGGCCCGCAGGAAGTCTCGCTTCTCGACCAGAGGTTCGAGTAGCTGGTCTGCTTCGACCTGCTCCCAAGTCATCTCAATGGCGGCTGGGTCGCCCGGCGAGCAGGGGGTGAGTTTCTCCTGGCCGTCGACGATGACCTGCTATGGGGTCAGCAACTTGCCCAAAAGAGGTTACACAGAGCAGGGCTAGTAAGACAGTACCTTCTTGAAGTGCGTCGCCTGCTGGATCTTCCGCACAGGCTGCATCAGCGCGTCCTGCACAACAATACTGATATCTGACCCGGAGTAGCCCTCTGACGCGCGGGCCAGCTCGCGGAAGTCTTCAGGCTTGAGAGCGGTCCTGGTGTCGCCGACGGCAAGCTTGAACATGGTGGTACGCGCAGCAAGATCGGGGAGGCCGATGTGTATTCGGCGCTGGAACCGACGACGAATGGCAGCATCGAGTTGCCACGGGATGTTGGTGGCACCCAGGATCAGCACTCCTGAGCTGTCCTTGCCCACTCCATCCATCTGCACGAGCATCTCGGTCTTGATACGGCGCGAGGCTTCCGACTCGCCTTCGCCGCGTGGCCCGCAGAGGGCGTCGATCTCGTCGATGAAGATGATTGAGGGTTTGTTTTCGCGGGCCATCGCGAAGAGCTGTTTTACGAGCCTAGGAGCGGGGTATGTCAGCAATAGCGCAGTGGGCATACGCAGTTAATATCCGGCTTACCTTTCGCTCTCACCCATCCACTTACTCACCAGGTCTGAGCTGCTAACGCTGAAGAATGTGCTCTTCGCCTCGGTAGCCACAGCCTTGGCAAGATAACTCTTACCCGTCCCTGGCGGCCCGTAGAGCAAGATACCCCTCCACGGCTGCCTCTTACCGTGGAAAAGGTGCGGGAACTTGATGGGCAGCAGGACAGCCTCCTTGAGCGCCTCCTTTGCGCCGTCAAGACCGGCCACGTCGTCCCACCTGACGTTCGGCCTCTCCTGCAAGATAGCGCCAGCCAGGGCGTTCCGCAGCTTTTTGCTGTCCTCATCCAGACCGTCACCGTCTTCTCCAACAACTTTTCCTTTCCCTGTCCCTCCGGTTGTCGTGCCATTAGCACCGACCATGCCCGGTTTCTTTCGCTTCGCCTCCATGTCTTGTAAATGTGCTTTCAGTTTCTCAGCCCGATCCATGTACTCGCTGGTCTTGGCGCGGATCATCTCCTTGGACTTGGGGTTCTTCTCCCACTTGAGCGCGAGCATGAAGAGCTCGAGGGCTTGGTAGTAGAGCTGGTAGGCCTTCTCGTACTGCGCAGCATTGTCGGCGTCGATCGCTAAGCGGACCTGTTTAATCGCGCGGTCGAGGAAGTCTGTGTTGGACATGGCGGGCGGCAGGTGTTGTGTGGTTGACGGCTATCAGTCGGGTGGGATGGGCGGACTCGACCCTGGGACGAAGGATGTTTTCTGTCACCAAGTAGGGGTGGGGTATCAGAGACAGATGGAAAGATTCTTCACCGTTTTGCAGGCAAGGCGTGGAGATGATGGAATGGAAGCGTTTCGGCAACAGCGTCTGAGGCCTGGGCCTATTAAAGTAGCCCGGCGCGAGGAGAGTGTGTTGTTGTCATGAATCTGAGAAGGGGACGATGCCACCCATCCATTCGCTGGTCGTCGGTCTGGGCACAAGCAGGCCGTTGACCAGGAAGCAGAGCCACAACGCGGGGCTGGCGCCACTTGTTTGACCACTTGGCAGCGGGGCGCGGAGTTGGTGTTAGGGTTTTGTATGGAGCTTGCATACTGGTCGCTAACCGAGGAGAGAACCCTCGGCAGCGAGGGGCATCCACATTCAAGCTGCTGTCTTGCTCAATTACCAACAGTGAGCCAACCATCACTTGTCTGAAGCGCTTTTAAGCTCTGTGCAGAACCTAGACTGTCGAGAATTGGTTGCTCCCCGTGGTTGCTCCCCTCGTGAAGTCTCATCACGAACCGCTGTCTCACATTTCCAAATATTGATCAAAAAGGGGCGCCATGGCTGATATCCAGGCCCGCCTTCAAGCCCTCTCTGAGGAGTTCAGCAAGCTCCAACAAGGTACGATGAAGCCCTGCCCGTCCGAACCCGAACTCGCTGACATATCAAAGATCTCCAAGATGCTCTGCAATCAAGACAGAAGCTCGAGGCGCAGAAGCAAGAAAACCTTGGGGTCCAAAAGGCATGTTTATTTGATGCCAAGGATCAGGAACTCATACTGATTATAATGTAGGAGTTCAAGAAGCTCAAGGAGGGCGAAAACATCTACAAACTGATCGGCCCTGTTCTTCTCAAGCAAGACAAGGTTGATGCAGAGAGCATAGTCAATGGTCGTCTAGACTTTATTGACAAGGAAATGTGAGTTTGATTGAGTATCCAGTCTGAGCCATAATTAAAAGCCGCTAACAACTAAAACCATAGCAACCGAATAGAAACTCTCATCAAGGAACTCCAGGGCAAGATCGAGAAAAAGAAAGGGGAGATTATCCAGGTGCAAAGTGGTTTGCAAGCAGCGGCAGTTCAAGCAGTCAAGGCATGACGGAACCACTAGACAGCAACACGATGAAGTTGTGCCCACTTTCATCAACCCGAAATGCCTTAAGCCATTACCTAAGTTGATTACCAAGCAATACCGATACCCCCCAACGCCACGCTTCCCTTCTATCCGGAATGGAGATGATCCCTCTAAAAATACAAACCAAATTCCATCCGTCCGTGTCATAACGTCGCTAATTGAGAGCCATCACGGTGAAGCCCCATGGGACACCAAGGTTCTTGCCCCATGCAGCATTCACAGACAGGTCCTCCATCTTCACCTCCTTCTTGCGGCCCTCGATGACTCCAGAAATGAAGTCGACCACAGCCCGCTTGGCAAAGCAACAGTTGATAATGTCGGTAGTGTCGATGGTCTCGAGAACGGACTCACGCTGGTCACTTTCAGCAAACAACTGAAGCTCCCGGGAGAACAGGCGCTGCGAAAGCTCGGGACCGGCAGCCTTCAGGCGCTGGAAGATCAGGACCATGCCGGCGACCGCCTGCAGATAGAGACTTGACTTGTCGTGATCGTCCAGGTTGGCAAGCACGCGGGTCGACTTCTCAGTGACGAACGCACGATGGAAGGTGTCAAAGGTAACCTTCAGCATGCTATCTAGAGCATCCGGCTGGCCAAGCACATTTTCAGGGTCGTTTAAGCCAAAGATATCACGGATCTTGGTGTAGCATTCGCTCAGAAGTGTGAAAATGCAGGTCTCTGCGGGAATGGAGAGGTGGCCGTCAACGATGCTCAGAGGTTCAAGTGCCGCCTCAACACTGGCTGTTGGAGTTCAAACAACTGTCAGGCATGTCCGTACAAACATCGTAAGGAGCTACTGCTTATCGTGACACATCATACCATGGCACTTGAAGCTGTCAAGCTCAGGGCGGGCAGACATTGTGGGGACTCTTGTTGATAAGGTTTACGTTTGATGGAGTCGCTGGGAGGGTTGGAGGACGGGATGGATGGAAAATGGAACAGAATGCAAAATGTATTGGAAGGAAGGAGAGGAAGTGGAAGGAAAGAGTGATACAGCGTCCAGCAGGTGTCTTATAAGTCCATCACTCGGGCCCCCTTACCTTAGCTAAGGCTGGAATTTTATGGGCCATGCCACCCTTGTCAGGCTGACCGCTTCACGAACTGGCAGCCGGGAGCACGAACCGACAACTGGACCTTAGCCAGGTGGCCGGGCGCGGGCTGGGACACTGAGTGCGTCAAAATAGCGATTGGGAGGGGCAAGCGATGGATTTTCCATGCCGATAACTCCCGAAGGCTTTTGTTTCCCCGAGAAAGTACCATATTTTGCGGCGTGCACATCACAGGAGGTGGGATCGCGGCTGGGGGCTATCAACAAACGAGATTCGGCCAGTGAATTTTCCCATCCGGCCTTCTCGATTTGAGATCCGACAACGGCGGGCTGAGCAAAGGGCGCGCGGCCTGGGTCGACCACGTCGTCGCCGTGCCCAAGGACACGTACCTCATACAGTGCGCGTGACTTTTGGCTATCGAGCCATTTTTCTCTTGTTTGTTGGCTCCCGTGGCCCGAACGGACAGACGGTCGGCCATCATTCCAGATCTTGAAGATGATGGGAAAGTGAGAAATTCCAAAAAATGCATCTTGTCCAGCGCATGGTCCCACCGCTGAGCGCTGGGCTGCTGCAGCAAGTGCTGTCACTGTGCGTGGCACACCGATGCAGGCGTCCAAGATCCGACTTGGCCGTCTTGGCCGTCTTGGCCTCTTCCCGCCCTTCCAAGGCTGCAGTTCTTGATGCTGGCGTTCTGGATCGACTGGTGGTCCGTGCTCTCCGCCAAGACCATGTGTTTGCCCACAAGGCAGACGGCGCCGGCCCCGCTCTATTTCAGTTGCGCACCACCAACCCGAACCCCGAATACGGTGAGGGAGGTCCATGACGGGGTGATAGCGGGGTTGCGATTGATGCAGCTGCAGCCAGTAAGGTCCCCTTCTTTTCGTGCAGCAGATGCAAGTCAGGCTGCCAGTACGCGACAACAACTCCGTCAGCCTGCTTGCGCAACTCCCGTTCAACGCTTGTCTCGCGTCTGGCGAAAACCGTTGTATTTCAGTGCTAAGCTAGTTGTTCCTTCTGGTCATCCTAGCGCTCAGCTCCGGTCACAAAACTCCTTTCTGGTTTCGATCGGACAATCCATTGTCTGCTTCAGCTTTCCGCCATCGCCAGAGCTTCAGTCTAAAGTATCTCCCGTCTCCTTTGCAGTTCTCAACTACCAACTTTTATTAAACCAGCTACCTGGTCACTCCGCTGGTGTTGGTCGAGCTAATAGAGGAAATGTCACGATGAACGACGGTAGCATCACCAACATCGGGAAAATGAAAAGCCCTCAGGAACTATCGGAAATAGCGGACCAGTTCGATTGGAACCCTAAAATCGACTTTCGATTCTGGGTTACTGCGGCCAACAGGCTTTACCATGAGGTTAGTGGTCTCATGTCTCCTGACGGGCTTTTCCTTTCGACGATTCAGGTGAAAGAACAGCAGTTCTGATGATCTCCACGACTTTAGGGCCTGGCTTATCTCCAAGATGGTAATCTCGCCCAGGCTTATATTTGCTTCCTCCGGTATTCCACACTTGTTTTGTACAATCTGCGGGCGCATCCCCAGGCGAAGCGACCAGACTCCCAAAAGGCTTATCGACCGCTAGTAGACCGTACACACAAGGTTCTAGGGATCCTTGAAGGGTTGCGCGATGAGATTAATGAGACCTACAAGCGTTATCAACAGTCTGTCGACCAACGACGTGTTGCGGTCGGCCATTCTGGTTATGACTCCGTGTCGTCGACATATGCGCGGCATGCCGCCAATGACCCCGCACTGGCATGGAGTTATGCTTCGGAAGCAGAAATCTTGGACGCAGGTGACTACCAGGATCTGGCAGTCGACCTGGCGAAACGGGAAATGCGCCGTCGCCGAGACCGGGACGAGGATAGACAGCGCAGAGCTGCGGGATACTGGGCTGACTGGAAGCAAGAACTGGACAGGAGAAGAGAGGAAGAACGCAGAGCGCACCTTGAGAGACAAGAAGAGCTGCTGCGCAGGGGAGAAATGAAGAAGGTGGTCAGCCATTATACGGATGATGATGGCTGGCAGCAGCAGATGGAGGAGGCTCGGCGCCAGTTGGACCAGGTTCACGATGTCTCGGCATTCGAGGACGACTACTCTTACCAATCAACTACATACCATTACCCCACGATCAGCAAGGCCTCGGTAGTCCAATATGAGAGGCCACCGACTCCTCAGAAATCAGAGAGTTCGCGGCCTCTGCTCCCTCGTCCGCCCAAGGAACGCCCTTATCAGGATTGGTCTCTTATGCAACCGCTTATACCCCCGCCGCCGCCTCCCGAAAAGAAACCATTGGATCTTGAGAGCCCCCCTCTCTGCAGTTCTTCTGTTAACAAAGAGGCACCGCCGCTTCCTCCAAAGTCACTTGCTCCACCGCCAGCCGAGAACAAGAGAGTCACATTCAGACCCGCCGCATATCTCGAGAACGGTCAACCTCTAAGACCCGTCTTCCTGCCCAGTTCATTGCGCCGTCGTTTTCTTGATATGGCCTCGGAAAACACTCGCAAGAACTTGGAAATGTGTGGCATTCTCTGTGGCACAACCGTTAACAACGCGCTCTTCATCTCGCACCTGGTGATTCCCGAGCAGGAATGTTCGCCAAATACGTGCGAGACAGTTAACGAGCAGAGCTTGTTTGAGTTCTGTGACAAACATGAACTTATTGTGATCGGTTGGATCCACACCCATCCGACGCAGACTTGTTTTATGAGCTCGCGCGACCTGCACACCCATTCGGGATACCAGGTGATGATGCCTGAGAGCATCGCTATTGTTTGTGCACCGAGCTATGATGAGTAAGTTAACCTGTCTTACGTTCCACAACATACATGACAACAAAGCTGACCCTCCCAGCTTTGGTATATTTCGCCTAACTCACCCTCCCGGGCTGGATTACATCCTGAACTGTGCGCACAGCGATACGTTCCACACGCACAACATTGACAACATTTATCTCAATGCTGCTCAGCCCGATGGTCATGTTTATGAATCGAGGTCCCTGGAATTTGAGATGGTGGATCTCCGGCCGTCGAAGCTGTAGCAGCGCTCCTGGGCGGCCAGATTGAGGTGGTCTTCATGCAAGTCTCTGGTTTCGGTACCTGTGGCAAGGCTGTTGACATGATACTCTTACCGTTTAGATGGCTTTCGCAATGGGTATGAATGGGCCATTCTGGGGGGAGGTTACTTGCTTTTAGATCTCCTCATCTTCTTATTCTTGACTGGGCTTTGGTAGCATTGTCAATTGTTGCTCTTATTAAGGGCGTGCATTCTATTCATGACTTTACGTCGTACATAGCAGTGGAGTTCATGGATCTATGGCACTCTGGAAGGGTGGTTTGATCGGAACGGAGTTTGGGTGGCATTGTGGCACTAATACTGTATTGATCATGTCCTGAGTTGCTCAACGGTCTAGAACATCGATGGGGCTGAACGTCAAGAAAAAAAAGTCTTCTGACAATGGGAACAATGACTTCGGGTTGCCTGGACTTAGCTCTTTATTTGTTCATAGAGATGAATGGAATAAAGGGTTCAATCCTTATGCGATCATCAGGGTTAACCCCAATTTGGGCGGCTGACACAAAGTGGCGACATGACAACTTTGCCTTTTGGATGAACTCGAGACAAAGCAACAGGTAACTTATCATTAAGCTTAACTAAAGTATCACGACACACATTACATTACAATACTCGCTTTCAGATATTCTTCCCTCATTAAAGCCCTTCAGTCGTTATCAATAACTCCACTTAACAACGACTTCAGACGCCGAACTCATAACTTAGCCTGCACCCCCTCTCTCTTCAAATCCTCACAAATCCCCCCCGCAATATGCTCCGCGATCGCCATAACCGTAATCATCGGATTCACGCCACTCGCACTTGGGAACACGCTTGCATCAGCCACAAACAGTCCCTCCGTGCCCCAAACCCTTCCCCTAGGATCAACAACCCCGTCATTCTCCCTCGCACTCATCCGGCACGTCCCCATCTGATGTGCTGATGCAAAAGGAGTAATCGGGGGCCTGTTTCCGTGCTGCTTTAGTCTGGCAATCCACTTTTCAAAGTCGTCTTTGGTTTTATCCACGGGCTTGTCGGCCGACACGACGAAGGGTTTGAAGCCTGGTAGGGCGGGGATGATTTCGCGGGCGCCGTAAGAGAAGAGGATGCGGGAGAGCTCAATGATGCCGCGCAGGTTGTGGGAACGGTCGAAATCGGAGGGGGTGTAGGCGATGCGCGGACAGCCGGAGATGGGGTCCCGGTAGATGTGGCCTGTGTCGCGGTCGCGGCAGATGGCGATGAAGGCGTTGAGGTGGGGGTATTTGGCGGCGTGGAGTTTGTAGTTTTGGCCGGTGGTCCAGGGGAGGAAAGTGAGGCAGAAGGAGGGCTAAGCAAAGGGGTTAGTTTGTTTGGGGGAGAAGAAGAGGAGAGGGGGAACATACCATCATGGACATGGCTTCGAGTTTGACGCCGTGGCCTTTGCCGTCTAGGTTGTCGAAGTCGCCGACTACGGAGGTAAGACAACCGCCTAGAGGATGATGGGTTAGTTGGGGTTGACAGCAGAGATAAGGGCCAACATACCCTCCCATGGTTGAACATTCTCATCGAACACGCCCATAACGAAGTTCGTGGGATGCAGGTAGAGGTTCTTGCCAATTTGGGGGTTCTGTCTCTGTCAGTATTACTCTCCTCGATAACTCCTCAGAACGACTCACCTTCAACCCGCTGTTCATCAAAACAACTGGACTCCAAAGTGTGCCACAACTCACAACCACCTTCTTCGCCTTGACAACAACCTTCACTGGCTCCCCCTCACCCTTCGGCGTCCAAACACCCTCAACCCCCACAGCAACCTTCCTCCCCTTCTCCACATCAAACAACACCTTCGCAACCTTCATCCCCTCGACAAACTTCACCCCCTGCTTAGCCGCCTCAGGGAACCATCCATTCACTGGCCCATTCTTCTCCCCCTTCCAGCAGCCCAGCGTACAATACCCATCATGATGGGCATTATCCCCGCAATTCTGTGGCACAATCTTCGCGATATACCCCAGCTTCTTGGCCCCTTCCAACAAGACTTGGTTTCCGTGGCTGGGCGTCAACTTGTCCCCTGTCACACCCATGTGCTTCCACACGCGATCCAGGCATTTTTGGAAGTCTTCTGTCTCGAAGAACTCCAGCTTGCGTTCTTTCGCCCATTCCTTCCGGACAAAGTCTTGAGGCTGCAGGCTCGCGCTCCAGTTGACGGTACCGCCGCCGCCGAAGCAGGCTCCCGCTGTGACGGTGATGCTCCCGTCGTCAGACTCAATCACGCCGCCGGCCTCAAAGAGAGTCGCCAGCCCAGTGGTTTGGGACATTGGGAAATGTGATGCGTCAAAATGCCGGCCTTTTTCGATAACCAGCACATTCAGCCCCTTCCCAAACTCCGTAGCAAGCTTATGCGCCACGACTCCAGCTCCGCACCCCGACCCAACGATGACTACATCCATTGCGATTTCCACAGGCACATTCTTGTCTTCACCTGGGCTGAACTGAAGGAACTCATAAGGATACGACTTCGACCCAGCGACCCACGCAGCGGGTACGCGGGGGAAGCCGGTTAGGGAAGCGAAATAGGACGTGCTGCGCAGCCAGGCAAGCTTGCCTAGCGTGGTCATGGACTTGAAGAGGGCGCGAATGGACCAGAGGGGGGAGGTTGCCCAGGAGCGAAGGACTTTGGTGCGGTCTTGGATGGATAACGAAGTCAAAGGGCTCGCTCTGTGGGTGAGAATTAGGGAGCCCGCACGGGTGCTAGGGTTGAGACGTCAGTTAGCGGTCTGAAGGGCTGAAGGGAGATGATGACCTACCTCAGGACGGAAAGAAGGATATGCAACTCACGCTGTTTGCTTGGAGGGATGCTACTCAGGATGCATTTCATGAGCTGGGCGAAGAGGGGGTTGTCGGAGGGACGTTCGGCGAGGTAGGCCTCGATGAGCTCGGCCGTTGGGTCGAGGGGAGTGACCGCGTTGCGCAGCTGGGTTGCTGCGTCGGAGTACTCTGCGCTGGGGAGATGCAGGGCTGAGAGGTCATCTTGCTTCTTGCTGCCCTGCTGCTGCTGAGTCGGTTCCTGGACACGAATGGCCGGGATGACGGCGTCCATCAGGGCCATGAGGACCTTCCATTGCGTTTCGTTGAGGAATTCTGTATAAGGAGGCAGGTCAACTGCGAGAGGCGCCACGGCAGGCGGCGCGTCGGGGGTTAGGGGTCGCATTGTGATGGCGCGTCTTCGAGCTGGAAGTTCTTTAAGACACGATCAACAGTGTTACGCAGGAAACCAGAGACAGCCGGCACTTTCCCTCGCCGCAATTGGACAGCCCCTCTTCTTTAGAAGCTTCTGAGCTCCCAGTCCTTGAAGAAGATCGACGAAGTGGATCGCGGAGCAGGCTGGCCGAGACCCTGTTGATCTCCGCACGCTGGCACGCTCCACCCCAGCCATCTCCACGCGTGATCCCTGATCAGACAACCGCGCGGTGGGGACCAGCACATTCTTGTTAGGCAAGGATCAGGGCTTCAGGGGAGCTGAATCGTGCTGATCCACCGAAGCACAGCGCTGAGACAGAGCAGTGGGAAGGGCGTGAGGTGGGGATGATGCAAAAGCATCTGACGTCTTGTTGAGATGACTCGAGGATGAGAGCTCGGCAGATCAATTGGTTACTACATGAGGTCCTCTTGAGGTCTTGAGGTGTTGTTTTCGGGACACTACAGCCACAGCTTTGAGCTACACAACATTTTCCGCTACGATGATTGTGGCCAGAACGCCCCTCTAATCCAGGCCTTCATCCTCTTGGTAGCATCACCTTCCACACCATGCTCAGCCTCCATCAAGATCCAATCATGAGCCTCATTCCTGCTCACCTCCAACCTAACCGGTACGCCAGGATTCCCGCGCTTCACAGCTTCCGCAAACCCGACACACTGATCCACGAAACACTCCTGCTCTCCCGCCGTGATATACACATTCCTGACCACAGTCTCGAGCCCAGTAAACCACCCGTCAACATTAGGCAAGTCCATCGGGAACGACCATCCCTTGCCTGCCGCCATCTCAGCTTCGTACTTAGCAACATCCCCCAAAACCCCCGGTACCTGTTTGATGACCATATTCTTGTCGAACATATCAATCCCCCTGTTCCTCCTGTACCCGACCCAGTGTGTCTTCGCGCTCAGCCATGGTGAAACCAAAAATGCGCCGGCCAGCGGCTCGGGGATCGTGACGCCCTTGACTTCGTGGTGTGGATGAAGGATATGGCTGAGGAGTTGTGCCACGAGATTCCCTCCCGCTGAATCGCCTCCAATAACCAAATTCGTGGGAGACACCCCCATTCTCAATATATGGAACAACGCATCCACGGCTTGCTGTAGCTGCATAGGATACGTCGCATCGGGGGAGAGCGTGTATTGCAAGAACGCAACCGCAATCTCCTCCCCCTCCTCAGTACCCCCCGACTTCACGTTTTGTGACGATAGCACATATGCCCTAGCACACCACTCGAAGTGACCCCTAATCGCGGGCACGACATACCCGCCTCCATGGAAAAACAGGACAAACTTCTTTGCCCTCTTGCGATCGCCAATCCACAAAAGCGAACTCTTCCCATCAGGCAGGATCTCAATATCAACCGCCAATCTCAAAGCCAAAAACGCAGCCTGTGCTGCCTTCTCATCGCCATCCTTCCCACTCATGCTAGCAGCCAGGGCTCTACTCTGCGCTCGTCGCAGCCACGACTTGTACACGGCCGCGGTCGGCGGCTGGATGAACTGCAGCTCACGCGGGGAGAGCAGGCCGAAGCCGAGGCGAAAGTAGGCACATTTCAGCCAGAAACGGAGGGAGATGCCGCGGCGGAGGGCGAGCGTGTAACAGCGGAGGATGTTAAGGAGGAGATGAGAGGGTGCTGATGATCGTCATTAGTCCGACTGTTGGTGAGATGGGGGATTGAAGAATTGAGACAGACCTAGAAACAGGAACTTGAACAGCAACCTCAGCTTCCCGATGAGGGAGAGCCCCGGTGGGGTGGTCAGTTGCCAATCGCGCGCCGCCATGATGATTAAGAACGTTGATTGCGGCGACGCGTCGCCCAAGTCTGAGTTCGGTGCGTGTCAACTGCGCATTCAAAATGTTTGGGCAAAAATAAAGCCGTTGGGGGATTTTCCTTCCCAGCAGCAACCTCAAAATTGGCAAACACGGCTCCCAATCCTCGCGTCAGCCGTCCCGGGCGCCTGGTGATGGTGCTGGGAGCCTGCACACGCTGGAGAAGTCAGGCGAGGGCAGCCACTCCAGCCGAGATGGTTTGCCGAGGCCAAGCGACACGCAGCAGCGCAACAACGGTTTTCTTCGCCCTATCGCCTGAATGTGTCTCGCAGCCAAGCGTAGTGCAACGAAAGCCAGATGCACATTTGGCACCCAAAATTCAAGGTGGGCCCGCTAGCAATACCCCCGGGGCGCCCACAATCAGACGCCATGGCATTGTTGCTTGCTATCGACGACCCTATCTCTGCCCCACTAACGTAAAGCCGTAAGCCAAACATCACACTAACTGCATTTGCAGCACTGCTCTGATCATGCAAACTTAAATGGGCAATACCACCAGGGAAGGCTACAAATAATCAAACTACAGAACGAGCGTCTGATAAGGGCTCTTATATATGTGGGTTGACTATGAGTTAGGGGTTTAGCACAGAGGCTCAGCATCTCAGATCCCCACTGCCCAGGGACGTGCCCTGACCAGGACGAGTTGCTGTAAGTGTCCTTAATGTATAACTCCCATCTATCGGAAAACGTACAGCACTATGATTCAATGTTAAGCCATCTACTAACTATGAAATGAGCAATGACTTCCTGATAATGAGTTTAACCAGCTGGTAGAACACATATAGTGAGACGGTGTCATACGCAGGCTAAATCCCAAACGATTAGCCATCTTCCTGGTGACTCCCACTAACACAATGTTGAACGAACGTAATGCATTCCATTCCAACCTTCATAAAAATACGCATCCACTGACTGGTAACTACCTTTTCAGTGTTTCCCGACATTAAACCCAGTGTTGTCGCTCAGTAGCGAAGTTAACCGTTATGCGAGTCTTTTCGCCGGGAGGTCTCTGGTGACGGTTGAGCTGTGAGTGATATTTTGCGTTTGTGACCCCGTTGGTGATGCTCTTCTTGTGGCTCCCAAGTTAGAGTTTGGTTTGTCAAGGTCTCCGATGCCCAGTCTGTTGCTAATATGGTACCGGGAGTATTACCGGCATGGGGTTGATGGGGTTCAGAGCTGTGATCAGTTTTATGCGGTATCTGTCACACGGCCACGGAATGACCGTCGGAGACACGAGCTTGGCAAGAAGAGATTCATGTACCTAGAAGACCTCGATAGGCCCCATGTTAGGCTGATCCGACCAACAAGCTACGGCTGAGGTAGGATGGGGCATCAATGGGTATCAGTGCAGAGTCCAACAGAGCATGGTCGCCAACAAGCTACGGCTGAGGTAGACCGGTGAGGCCTGCCAACAAGCTACGGCTGA
>JAAFKN010000257.1:0-16532 GCA_011800035.1 Thermochaetoides dissita | reverse complement strand
CTCTACCTAGCCAGCAGAAGAAGAATCCTGCACGCAGGTATGGAGTGGGTTGCTGCTGCTGCTTGATGAAGAACGCGGTGCAATATCGCTTTTGCTTCGAGCCAAGCTGCCATCTCTGGAACTCCCAGGGGCATCGTCTGTCGAGAGCTTGGGCCGTTTTCGGGCAAGGGGCGGTTCTGACTCGGCTCGAGAGGAAGATGCTGTCTCTGCTGGTTGACTTGGGTGGGAGGGTGCGATACGGGCATCTTTCACGAATTGACTAGGCTTTTGGGCTGGCCGGTGTTGACGACTTGTCTTCGCCAATGATGGTGAATGACGAATGGTAGGTTCTCGCCCCTGAAGTAATCGCTGCTCTCCGGCCCCACGACTACCGCTTTCTAAGTTTTGCCGATCCTGATCGGCTGCTTGACTTGCTTCATTATCATACTGCCTTCTTTGTGATAGAGGGGAGCGCGATACCGGAGAACTGCTTGGGGTTGGTGCGGAATGTTCCAGTATCCGTGTAGGAGTGCAGTACAGGGGAAGAGCGATGCTGTTGTCTGGCATCGAATCCTGAATGATACTCGGGGGAGGTTGCCATGATTGCTGGGTGCCGTGCAGCACCGGATCGGTAAGCACTCTGAGGCGCGGAGAACTAAAGTTGTTGATTGCATCCTGGAATGAGAGTCGTGGAGATTCAATAACTCCTTGGGACTCGTTTAGCGATGGCCCGTTTGCTGAGGGCGGTGCCTCTTCTTTTCTAGCCTTTAGTTTTGGACGGTGATCCCGAACGATAGAGTGTGCTTCAGCCCGCCGACCGATAATGTTTATCCGCGATGTCGACTCAAACTCTAGATAATTAGCAGCTAGAAGTCGGTATTTCTTGTCATCGACTACCCTCGCAGGTGCACTGATGTGAACTAAGATCTCCGTTTCTGGCCTGCTCATATTTCTGGTTGCGATCCTGGGCAGGTTGTCATGAAGATGACTCGGACCAGAGGGATAATGATGGATATTACAGTATTCACATCCCCGATGCTGACTCAGCATAAAGGTGAGTGAAAGGATTAGTGAGCATATATAAGTGAGGGGACGTCAGTCGTGGATGTGATAATGGGATGCTCAGATAAACGGTTCAACTGACAAACAACAAGCCTGAGCCAGAATGAGAAGGGAAATTGTATCCACAGTGTATTCAGCCATCGGGTGTCCAGACTGATTTCCAGTTCCACCCTCCTATTGGAGAATGGCACAGATGTTTGTTTTCGCTAGCCATTCACCATGAGACCCTCGATATGGACTTCACGGCCCCACAGACGGCAGTTGAGATTATGGTTGTGATTAAAGGTCTGATTGAGGTTGTAAGGATGGCTGGTAGCGCGTAACGCGAAACGGAACGCCGCTGCCTCAGGTAATGTATTGGAACGATACATCAGAAAACACCATTACAGAAACCAGACATGTTCCTGGTAATCCGTAAGTTAAAAGACATCCCGTAAATTCCACTAAATCATCCAGCTCTGTGGAGCCCAAGAGTCAGACTGGAGAGCTCTCATTGGGTAGTTTGACATGTGCCCTGAGCGCCCGCTTAAATGTCCAACTCCGCCGACAGCACCACTCCCTGGATCTCATCGCAAGGCGGACAGGTGAATAGAGGGCCTCGATCGAGTGCTCGGTAATCGCTGAGGAAGACATCTGACCCAACACATCCCTCGGTCCCCAACTGATTCTCCTGTCTCGGATCTCAGCCGGTCTCAGTACCCCAGAACTTCCCTCCGCACGAATACACAATGGCCCAAGAGAAGAAACCAGACCTGGGCAAGGTCATGGTCATTGGAGGTTGTGGCTTCCTGGGCCACCACGTTGTCCGTCTGCTCTTGCGCGACTACACCTGCTCTGTGTTCGTCATCGACCTGCGCTGCACACGTAACAGGAGACCCGACTCGGACGGCGTGGCCTATTTCGAGGCCGACATTACCGATGCGCCCAAGGTCGAGGCCATCTTTGAGAAAGTCCGCCCTGAAGTTGTCATCCACACTGCATCGCCGCCGGCGCAGGGTAACGACGTAGTCTCCCATGCTCTGTTCAGGAAGGTCAACGTGGATGGGACGACGGTAATCGTTAAGGCATGCCAGAAGACTGGAGTCAAGGCTCTGGTGTACACGAGCTCAGCAAGCGTCGTCAGCGACAACCGGAACGACTTGATCAATGCTGATGAACGATGGCCGGTGATGCGGGGCAAGGACCAGAGCGAGTACTATTCGGAGACAAAGGTAATGCAATGCGTTTCTTCAAGCCACTCTGCCCAAGTCCATCTGTGTTGTGAGCGGCCAATGCTGACTGATTGACTCCTGCTTCCAGGCGGCTGCTGAACAAATAGTCCTCGCTGCCAACCGTGCGGCGGAAGCCCCTAAGCTGCTGACATGCTCGATCCGGCCATCGGGAATCATGGGCGAAGGCGATATGATGATGCTGTACCACATGATCAATATCTACCGTCAAGGGCGGACCAATGTTCAAGTCGGCAGCAACGACAACCTGTTCGATTTTACCTACGTCGAGAACGTTGCGCATGGCCACCTGCTGGCTGCACGTGCCCTCCTGGCCACGGCTGCGTCTAACAATATCCCTCTCGATCACGAGCGAGTTGATGGCGAGGCCTTCTTCATCACCAACGACAGTCCTGTCTATTTCTGGGACTTCTGCCGTGCTGTCTGGGCCGCTGCTGGCTCTCCTCACGGTACGGAACACGTAAAGGTGCTTCCCAAGAGCGTCGGGCTGGTGCTGGGTTACCTCAGCGAATGGTTCTTCTGGCTGATCGGAAAGCCTCCCACGTTCAACCGACAGCGCATCATTTTCAGCTGCATGACGCGCTACTACGATATCACCAAGGCCAAACGGCGGTTGGGATACAAGCCGCTTGTGCCCTTGGATGAAGCTGTTAGAAGATCGGTTAAGTGGACCCTGGAACAAGAGCAAAAGCGGCAACAAGAAAAGAATTGAGGACCAGCGACAAGTTGTGATTCGAATCAGGAGAGTGGGATGGTCGGCTGATGAGCCTTTATTTTGTTTCACGTCGCGGCAGGACTTCGCTTGATGCCTATGAGACATACAATCGGTATACTTTGTTCTCGATGTGTATGTAATATCTAATGACGACAAGGAGTACGTACCTACGTAGAGCTAGCAGGGCCGGAGTTTGGATATATGATCGATTATAATGGCATGTTTTGCACACCAAACTCCACATTGCATATGACCATGACTTCAACAGTGCGGGCCATGTTATATCAGCTTTGCAAACAGGACGGCTAATTGGTTATCTCGCGAGGAGGAAGAAAATGGACTAATAAACCTTTTATTACTTCACCACTACCACAGTACTCCCAACATGAAAGCGACAAAGGCTGAACCCTCCTCAATTGCCATTTTTGCATTGTTGCAAGGAAACGAAAATGACTCCCGCCTTGCATCGTCCCATGGGCTACTGAACAAGTGCCCCGTAGTCTTTAAGCTTATCCCAAATGCCACGAAAGGGACCCTTCTGTGTTGCTAGGCCATTCGACGTCCCTAGCATAAGACCATAAAGTAGCTGATCCATAAACGGAATGCTGTGTCCAGGACGTCTCTCTCTGAACATGTCTTGTCGAAATAGCTCCCCCCATGCCCCCGCAGAACTGGCCAAGCCGCAGAATACTAGTAAAATAAGGCAGAAGAGGAAGAAGAAAGGCACTCCATTCATTCCCAGTATAGTCATAAAAACCCGACCCGTGCCTATCTTTCCTGCTAAGAAACAATCCCACGCTGAGTATTGAAAAGGAAAGCAACAGTTGTAAAACTTTAACAGTAAATGGGGGGCAAAAAAAAAGGGGGGGGGAGGAATGGTAGTATGCCCAATCGTCGTCGACCAAGAGGAAGGGTACGGAATGTATCTCAAAGAACACAGCGCAGAGTTGCTTGTGCTGCGTTGCAAAGGTGAGCTATGCTATGCACAATCGCATCAAACCTCACTTGCTCTTCCGAGATCTAGTTCAAGTGCCTTTCAAGTGCAGTAGTATGGGATCGATCCTCATCACTGGGCCGACTTCGAGGATTCTTCCGGCGTCTTCTAGACAGTGCCAGTGGTCAATCCACTATTTTGCCGGCTCCATGCCGAGTTACGCCACTCCCGTTGCGGCTGGTCGTTCCTATTATTATTACCCGGAGCGCCCCCTTGATCATACTGACCATACGGAGGTTGTTGAGGAGGTGGGCCATCATAGGGCCCTCCACGCTTTGGTGACGAATTCACGGGAGTATTGCCGTAAGGTAGCGTGGGCTCCTGCATTGGACGAGCACTGCTCTCCTGATGCCAGTTCGTCGGGTCACTCTCCATCCTACGGGGAGCAGGCCGACTCGGGATGTCGTGACGACCCACAATTTCTGTTACTTCCGCGTACTGCTTCGGACCCAACCCGTTAGCAGCACGGTCGGAGAACTTTTTGAGGATCTCCTTGGTGGTCAATTCCCCGCTGGTGCCGAAAAGTGATTGGTCGTTGAGCAACTCAAGCACATCATCAGGGACCTAACGGCAATGAATCAGCATCAAGAATAACGAAAACCATCAAGACTGTTCATGGAAGTATAGTTCAGGCGGCAACCTACCAAGCACATCTCCTCGATGTTCGCGATCAACACCTCCACAGCCTCGATGGCCAACATAGGATCGCTGTCAAAAGCGGAAGACTTGTTCCTGTCAAACAGGACGTTGGGAGCCATGACGGTCGCCAGGTTCTTGATATCCATCTTTGATCCAGACTCATCATCCACCTGATGGAAGGATCCTACCCATTTGAGGAAGCAAAAGAGGATCTCAAGACAGTCGCGGTTGGGCTTGGGAAGCAGACAGCAAATCAAATGGATGCAGTGCTTCATCTTCTGTGGGTCCTGGATCTTCGCAGCTGCGAGCCAAAGCCGGTAGAGCTTTTGCGTCATCAAGGGATCAGGAAGGTCTCTCAGATACCGCTTGAGCAGGGCGGCCACCTGCACAACATGTGTGGAGCTGAAATCCACTTGTTCCTCCTTATCCAGCTTTTCTACCAGCTCGCCGAGTTTCTTGATGTTGCCGTTCTTGCGGAAAACGCCCTCGACCGACAAGTCCATCTGCTTCATGGAAGAGATGATGTCGTCCACGACAGCAGGGATCCGTAATGTTCCTGGGCCGACGCCATCTGTGGATTCAGCTCCATCACGTTCAATGATAACCTCCAACGGAACGCCAAAGACACCCTTTTTCTTGACATTCTTCCGACCGTCATTTTTGAAAGCTTTGCCGATATTTTTCCAGAATGTGGCTGGCTTTCTGCTCTCAATGAGGCTCAGAAGCTCTTCGAGAGTAAACTCTGACTCGACCATCGGATGCATAATGAGGACCGCGAGATGTCTGACGATGAAATACTCCAGCCCTGATAGTTCGGAGAAATACCGACGGGGACGTGGCTGAGGAGGACCGGATCCCTCGCCGACGGCGCGCTGTCCTTGGTTTTTGCCATCTGACAGATTCCTCTGGTGACCGCTTCCTCCGGCGGGTCCAACTCCCGGTCTAAGGTCATTGGGTGGAGGATGGAAGGAATCATGACGTGGAGGAGGATACTGTCGCTGCTGGCCTCTAGCTGCCTGCTCGGCGGCGACAATCCGGGGGATGTCATCAAGAGTTATGGCATCCTGGTTTGGAAGCATCATGTCTGCCTCATCCATTGGCGCCCGTTCCTCGATGATTTGGAACCCCCTCGTGACTGCTCCCTCACCAGCTCTGCCGCTGGCAGATCCAGGGTGTGCGCTGCTGCTCTCGGGACCATCTAGGATCCTGGAAGTTCGAGCCTTCCTGAAACTCGAGGACAAGTGCTTATCTAGGCGGGTGCTCTTCAATCTCCGAACATCATTCAGGGCACTCTCATATGAGGATTCCCGGCGATGCTGTGTGTTGTCTGACCCATATGACCCCGGCTGACCATCTGCCGGACCATAGCCACTCCCACCGCGATCTTGCGAAGGGTTGTTGTTGAGAACCCCATTTGCCCGAAGAATCTCCAGTAACCTGGCAAGGGCTACCTGAAGCAGGAAGACGTATTGTTGCAGTTTGGTGATATGCTCAAATGGACAAACATTTGGTTGAGGTTCGGGCGCGCAAGTGCTGCAGAGGATCTTCCCATCAGGCTGGGCCAGGCGTGCGCGCTGGAGGTCACGACCAAGCTCTTTATTACAGCGTGCGCAATGTGTACAAGCGATATGCCACCTGTTGTCGCCATGCTTGGTGCATTCATCCTCGATGGGTTTCCGGCACAGAGTGCACTGGTCTGAGTCATGTGCTGAAAGTCGTGAAACTCCAGAGGTCAGCTGTATGGTAGTAGTTGAGTTGTCTTCCCTGAGTGCATCCAAATTGCTGATGTCGTCCAGGAAGTGAAAGAGGCCTTCAGATGTGTTACGCTCTTTTTCTATGCGCAGAGCTCCTTGAAGGCATATCCGGATAAGGAGCTTAAGGTAGTGCGCAAGACCAGTGACCAGTGTTAGCAAGTCTTGAGTAATGCCGGGCTTTCTGGAAGCTTTATCTTGTGTTTTGGAGAGTAACGAGAAGAAAGCAACAATTTTTTTACAGAGTAGCTTGGCTTCTCGTCCATAGGAAAGGACTACATGAGCTGTCAGTAGAGTTCTACTATGTAATAACTCGCCATCATTGCCAAGGAGAGACTGACCTTTCATCTCCAGCTTATTCATAGTGTCCTCCAGTCTGTCCGCAGAGCGGAAGAGGACATCGACATGGAAGATGAATCGCTTAGCAACCATGACACCGTCAAGATAGGCCCCATTGCTCACATGCAGCAGCATGTCCGAGATGCATGCTGCAGACGACTCTTCAAATGTTGAGAGCACACTCCAGATGCGGTACACCTTTTCTTCCATGCGCTCTTCCTCTTCGCGCACACGTTCACGACCAGCAGTATCGTCGGTAATGGGTGTACTTGTTTGTGAAGGAGGGTTGAGCCGGACGTTCCAGAATTTGTGGATCATGTAGCACTCGGGATGCCAGTGTTGGTTTTGACCGTTTCGGAAGATCTCGACAAACTGCTTCAAGATGGCAGCCTGGCAACCACTGCAGCGCTGGGCGAATTGTGTAGAGTAGTGGTAGTGGCAGTAGACCTGGCCCTCATGCTCGTAGTAGCTATCCTGGGCACCAAACACAGTTGGGCACAGAGAACAGGTGAAGTGGTCGACATGATACTTGCGGTCCAGGGCTGTGATATATGACCCACGAAGGGCCCCGCCGCATTTGAAGCATATCAGCCCGAGCCGACGGAAGTAATCTGTTTCGCAGAGGGGATACTGGCCACCGCCATTCTCGTCATCTGCAGGAAAGAACTTGGCGGCTACATTCTCGCCGCAATCCTATATGCAAAGGACGACGTAGTCAGTAGGGGAGGGGCTCAAGGCTACAGCATTATGATATGGAGAGGGTAATAGACTCACACGACATGTGAAGCAGTCGAGATGGAAAGTCGTCTCAAGAGCACGCACGTACTGGCCCTGCAGCACTCCTCCGCACACATGACATGTGTGCACCTGCGCGTTGGCAGGCTTGTCACCCCGCGGTCTTGACCGGTTCCTCTCCATGCTGCGCCGAGACTCTGTGTCTGTGTTGTCCCCAGAACCCAGCACAGGGGACGGGGGCGGTCTTCCATTCTGGCCACCAGGGTATCCTGCAGGTCGGGAGTTTGGTGGACCGAGACCGGTTTGATGTTCTTGCTCTAGCCGATTGCGCCCATCATCACCGGATGGGAAATTGTGGCCCCGGTCACCTCCAGGGCCGCCGCCGTAATCATAGCCTGACATGGTCGACTATTTGTCAAGCTCCCTGGTTGTGTTCATTCAGGTTTCAGGTCTGAGAAGCCCCTTTGTCAGGGACGACGATTGCAGCAATGGATGAATAAACCTCGTCGGCCGTAGGTGTTAAGGTACGGGGATGCAGGCAGGAAGACGGGAGATCTGAAGGTCCGTTTGTTGTTGTTGGGGGTAAACAAGCGAAGGAAGCAAGGCAAATAGCTGAATTATTGTATTAATTGGACGAACTCCCGGGTGATCGCAGTCTCGACATCCAGTCGGTGCTAAGGATCAAGTAATGGATCAGAATCAAGGGATACAGAAGAGGCCCCAATGCAGTTGCTGGCGGGAAGACGCAGGAAAGCGTTCGTTGCAGTGATTCACTATTCGTCGGACGTGGAGGGAGAGAGAGGCTGGGTTAGTACGACGACACCAGGGTCCAAGGGGATGGAGCTGGTTGAGCGGAAGGGTGAGCCCGGGATGTGGAATGTCGATGCTCAACGGTCCGCCGGCCGGTCGGGCAGTCGTCAGTCGTCAGCGGTCGGTCTTCGGTAGGTTGTCGGTCACTGGCGCGGTTGAGTCGGGCAGCTCAGTGATCTCGGCGCGGCTGTAGCTCTTCTCGTTTCGCTATTCAGGTCGTTTCTTTTGCTGTCCTGACCTGGATCCTGCTGTCAAGCAGGAGAGCGATCGGCAGCGCAGAATGGATGTAGATCGACTGTGGGTGTCGCTACGAATGCGGCGCGCTGGGACGGGTTGTTGACGATGAGTAGTGGAGGATCAGAGGTGGACGCCTGACAAGCCCAGTACGCAGCCCCAGAGTTTCAGACCAGGAGGTCCAAAGAACGAGGGGAGAGAGTCCCAGGGCACCGGCTGTCAGTTGGGTGTGGCCTGGAGGTGGTGTACCGATTACAGAGCAGTACGGTTTTCGCACACTGAGAGCAGTGGGCGGCCTGTCTACAGTTTACAGAGCAGGATCTCAGGAGGTCGGGGTTCCAGGTTGCGCAATCCGCTTGCTGGCAGGTCCACGGGTTGGGCCAAGCAGGCGGGCAGCAAGGAACCTGGCAGGAGTGATCGACAAGCCCCCGCCACGACGGAGTGCAATTTCCAGAGAGCATTCTGAGTAGCCAAGCTCGCCCAGCTCAGTGGACAAAGGGGCCAAAGGAGAGCCTAAGGCGTCACCAGCCAATGACAGGGCAGCTTTTGTCTGGACGGCGGCCCCCTGTGCCGTGGCTCGTGTCCTGCAAAGCGAGAGGCTGAGAGCAGCCGGAGTGGCACCCTCCAGGCTCTCATTTCCTTCAGGGACCCTGGTGAGTATCTAGGTGTGTAAACAGTGTCATGTAATCCGTAAGTATGTACAAGGACTATGGTCTAATGTGATCCGTACTTCCTGTTATAGGTAAGCAAGTAATACCTGGTACTGCGCCGTATTATTTGGCATTCACGCCGTGGCAAAATGTGTGTTATCCAGATGCTCAGCGCTACGACTGTGGTTCAGAATAAACTACACGAGCGTCTGACGAACCTGTGTATTTTACGCAATCGGTAATTTACACCGGCGGGGCCCTGTTAGCTTCCCATTTGCAGATGGTTGCGAGCCGGCTCCCTGGGGCATGTCCTGGCAACGAAGCGGCGAATCCGCGAAGTCAACAGCCAAGCATCTGCCGCCAAGATTCGCGAACTGCCACAGAAGACAGATATCCAGTGATGACGGGTCTCACAATCACAGCAAATGTCGGCCAGCCGGCTGCGGCAGGGTCTACGCCGGGTGTCGAGGATATGCGCCGACGATCCTCGACGGCTGTTTCATCAGGAACTCGGACGTCATCGCCGACGCGCCCGCCGGTCAGTCCGATCACCCCGAAGTTTGGCCCGACACAGCTGCCCAGCGGCCCCGCTTCCGATGCTGCCCATGCAGCCGCGACAACGGGCACCACATCGACCGCCAGCGAACCTATTCCCGATTTCGCGCTCGGCCGGCCGACCTTTACACACACCACACAGACAGACCAAGTCGGGATTTCACCTCCGCCAGCCCAGCCTATAGATTTTGAGGAAAACACCGATGTGCTCGCCCTCAAGAGTGCAATCACAATTCTCCAGCTACAGCGTCAGCGCGCGATAGCCGATATCCGCAGACTGCGCGATGCAAAAGAGGCAGCGCTCGCCAATCCAGAGACGTTCATAGCCGACCTCGCCGCTGGAAAGATCCAAATGGAGGGAACAGAGCCGCGGTTTCCTGCAGGAGAGGGCTTGTCCCAAGAAGATTCTGATGACACCAAGGATGATGTTGATGATGTCTGTGGCAACGGTACCAATGATGATGGCGGGAAAGAGGGCACTAGTGGGCAAAAGGCGAAGCAAAAGTCTGTTACCAAGGATTCTAATCCAGCGTGGCGGAGGCTCCCAAACCGCCAAAATATTGTCCGCTGCCCGCCCATCAATTGGGCAAAGTATGGAGTTGTGGGAGAGTCCCTCGACAAGCTGCATGCTGAGCAAGTGGCGGCGCCAACTCCCGGCGCACCATTGACTCTCGGGCCAAGCCTCGTTCCTAGTGATTTTAGGACTGGGAGTAGTGTCGCTGGTGCCGGCGATCAAAACCCCAGTGTTGGCATGGGAACTGGGAGCAGCCAGCAGCGAGGGGAACGCTTGGTTGGCGTCTCAGCACCCTATGATCCGCTGCGAGACAAACTGCCGGAGAAGAAAGGCAAAGGTGGCAGGCGCTGAACCTAGCTGCTCTACGGCTAAAGACTCTGATTCTTCCCAGAGTTGTTCTATCCGGCCTGCAATGGTGTCTCAAGTAATTGTGAAATTCTCTCACATTCAAATGATCACTTATGAACAACGAGGGAGCGGTGCTACGTGCTTTCATCAGTCAAAATGCATAGCATTGGCGTTTGGAATGGCTGTTAGTAAGGATTGTCATCGTCAGGCCTGGACTGGGATGTACTTTGGCTTGGGGATACCTTGATGGATCATTATAGAACATTAACGCAAGCAAGCTGCCTAGGCATCATCTCAATGGGTTCAAGAGCTATGCAGATCCAGCTGAGTATAGACACATGTTCCCAAGTTGTCTGCCATCGCATCTAGGCCGTAAACCGCTGGTTATCATAAATCATTGATGACACACTCATCCATCTTGTAATAGACTTACGGAAACCACCGCAAAAGCGACATTATTGAACTATGTCTGCACACTAAGCAAGCAAGCAACCACAGCAATTAAGAGTCCTTCCATAAAAAGTAGGTATCTTGTGAAAATGTCCGAAGACAGGCCAAGGAAACGAAAAAGGTCAAAAGAGTTGACTCGAACGCCCTCCCATATTATCCTTTCCCATGCCGTGTCCGAACGCCTGTTACCATTGGTTTGGATGTCTCAGAAGGGAAAATCTTGCATTCGAAGAACACAAGAATATCGTAGTAATCAGATCACAGTGAAATCAGTCGTTCAGGAGAGCTACAAGCAGTCCCTGTCTCCTGTCAGTGGGGCAGGATGAATGCCTAGGACTAGGCCAGACTTACTCAACAGACTGCTGAACTGACCGGCGTAGACGACGGTTGTACATCTTGCGGTCTTCTTCAGAGCCCCAATATAACTTGAAGGCCTCGGGCCGAACGATCGTTCTAGGGTCATAAGGGGGGTTCTCTTCCTCCAATGCATCGATAACCGCTTCGATGTGGGCTTTAACATCTTCGCGACGACTTGTGGGCGGAACATAGCAAGGAGTTCCATCCGAGGCAATTCTGTGATGGAAGAGGCGAGTCTCGAATCGAATGCGAGGCTGCTCCTCGGGGAACCTAGGGCTAAAGGAAATCCGGATCTTGAATAGGCCTCCATCCAAGTTGGTCATCGGCTTGCCAAAGTAGGTCAAGATCCAAACAAACGGATTGCCGTCTAACAGTTCGACGCTGTGCGGCAAATCAGACTGACGGAACGATTCAACAACCTGTTCATACTGCCGCTGAAGGTTGACTGCAACTGTCGTTTCCTTCGCTTTCGCCACCAGACCCTCGGCAGCCCATGATTCGGTCTCAGCATCGAGGGCCCTCTTGATACTTTGCAGGCGGCGTTCGAGCTCTGTATAGTTGAATTTACCCTCCATAGTATTGCTTGGGCCCTCGAATGGCATGCGGGCAAAGGGTTCGCCATCTTGGACTTCTTGCTTCCCCTTTTTGACAGCCTCGAGGTACGAGTCGAAGTACCACAAAAACCGACGCTTGCATAGATCCTTGAATGGCTCAAATGGCACGTTGCTGTCATCTTCAATGGGATCCATATCGAGATCGTATTCCTCCTTTGGGTTGTTCTGAGGAAGGGCTTGACCGTCGGGTCCAATCCCCAGATACTCCTCGAGGCGCTGGATAACGGAAATTCGGAGAGTTTCATGGCGAATCTGAGCAGCACTTAGTCGAAATCCCAGGAGCAAATAACATTTTGCATTACCTTCTGTATGTAGTTCTTCTGATTTCTCTTATCGGAGGGTTCGTTGGCATCTTCGAAACCAGGCTCGTTTTCGTAAGGGTTCGGAGACATCAGGCTTTGAATGGACAGGAGGATAGATTCAAGACCCTGGGCAGCAGACCATTCCTCTCCGCGCTCGCCACGCCATGTTCTGTACATCGTTAGCATCCCATCGCCTAGGACATCTTGCTCGCCGGAAGCAGCGACATGATAATTACCCTAAGATCGACCTAGAGCCTTGTTAGCACCGAGACGTGAAGAGGGTCCCTGATAATGTGTTTAAGGGTCTGCTTGACTTACAAGCAGACCTTGCCATTAGCATAAATGTTTGGGTTGAATCTGCAGCGGCCTCCATTTGTCGTGATCGCTGTGACGGTCGGTGACTTTCGAGGATAGTCTGCAATGAATGTTGGCACTCCAAAAGGTCGCGATGACTCGAGGATCAGGAGTCTCACCTTTGCCAATCTTGAACAGAAACTGAAGGCTGTTAGCAATGCAGGACAGCATTCGACCATCAAGTCACAAGCTGACTGTACCTCGAAAAACCCAAATTCATATGGCGTGTCGTGGGGGCCAATGATCAAAGCCTTGACGTTTCGGACGTCGATATCACGACAGGCAACAGCGAGGGCTGAGAGATTGATCAGGCCACATGTTTGAGTACCGGGAAAGAGAGCAGCAAAAACAACATACACAAGTCGGAGTTTCGTTGAAGGTCGCTGAGCTCCTATAGCAGCCAGGAGTAGTTAATACCACCATCCCAGGAGACCTAGGCGCAGGGATCATCGACAGGACCAAGCCGCCCAGGTAACCCACCTTCGTGATGCGGAATATGGATTGATCCATCGTAGATCAGCTTCGCGAAAAGCTGGATGATTTGGAATGATAGAGGAGAGCGATGAGCCCTGGAAAGATGCGTAGATGAACGATGCTCGTTGGAGACCCTCAACCACTTGGCGACTGTTTGTAGGATCTGGTTGGGAGCACCAAGCGACAGCTGTCGGTGCCTCTGGACGGTTTGCAGCCTGAGACGCTAGAGGCAGGTGTGCGGGGCGCAGCGGCGCGGCGGAGGGGCCAGAAATATCAAGGCGCGCAAGGCGCGGGGCAGGCAGTGCGACCAGGCACCTGTTTCTCTGATTGGATGCCTTCTTCCGTAGGCAAGCAGACGGAATGCGTTCCAAGGTGGGGAAGAAAGACAGAAGACAGCACAAAGAATGATCTCACTTACGGGGTTACGGGTCATGTCACCAATGGATTGGAGTGACCCGTCCAGAAAAGTTGAGCCTTTGAACAAGACTATGCATACTCTCTTTCATTACACCCCCAGTCGTACCAAATTAAGCCTTAAATCATACATCACGAGGAGTTTGAAAGTGGAAACCAGATTACAACTCTATGAGAGGCACTGGAAACGGGGTAAAACGACAGAAAAGTTAACTCCATGCCCATCTCGCTGGAGCAGCTCTTGTGAGTTCTACGTTTCTATGTCAGTGGCATGGCTGTACATGAGATGTATTACAGGCAGTTGACAAATATTTGGTGTCCTGAGTTGGTAATTGCTTTTGCCTGGGAGGAACCACAGTGTATTCAAACCGCCGTTTCCTCAGGAAGTGAAACTGTTTAGTGTCTGGTAAGATAGTAGGGTTGGTATGTGTTCAAGAAGGCCAAGGCAGCGGTTTACATTCAGACTTGATTCCAGGCAATGTGGTGATGCACGGGCAGTTGGCTCGTAGAGCGTAACCCGGGAGCACATCTATCATCGGGGTTCCCAGGCGCACAACATGTAGCAGATCTGTAACTATCAACGAGTTAGAAATTATTTTGAGGCCCATTTTCCATGGGTAGACTGGAAAGAAATAGGATGATTTCCTGTCTGTATCATGATTCCGAAACGGCCAAGCTAAGCTTAATATCAGACTTTTAGACAGAACGTTTCAGATGGGCCAGAAGGCTTGAGACCCATTTTCAGACACTTCAATTGGTATGTAAACGATGCCCGCTTGTTGCACAACTCGATGTGAAGCTCTTGGGGCTCATTATTGGGTTGGCTGAGACACTTGCACAATACAAAGACAAGCAGAGTTGGAGAATCCCTGCCGAGAGTGGGGCTCCATTAGCCGGGCGGAACATGACGCGACATTAAGTGCTTTTAATGTTTGGCGCGTCTGAGCTCACTTGACGCGTCAAGCGCGTCATCTTGTCCGAGCCTTTGACTAGTGCAAGACTCCCATCTGCGAGACGACAATCACTTTATTAACGGCTCATAACAGCTCTTTGCCAACTCCATACCAATCATTCTGTGATTAGTTTCGACACGACGTTTTCTTTCTCTTCCTTAACAACTTCTGCATCTCCTGTGGCCTGTCGTTGCCATGGCAAACTTCTTTGACCTCAAGGCCCGCCGGGCAGCACAGACAAATGGGACCACATCGACAAGCACTGAGAAGCAGACTGCCGAACATTCGAGGGCTCAGCCATGGGTTGAGAAATAGTATGTCGACTCACCTTTGCCTTTTGGGGCGAACGAACTGATACTGACAGAGACCAACAGTCGCCCGAAAACCCTCAGCGATGTGACGGCGCAGGACCACACTGTCAGCGTCCTGCAGCGGACCCTCCAGGCCTCTAATGTATGTTCATAGTTCGGCTAGAGATCACCACAACATCCTGATGGGTTAACTTGTGCAGCTTCCACACATGCTCTTCTATGGCCCCCCAGGCACAGGCAAGACGTCCACCATCCTTGCCCTAGCCAAGCAACTGTACGGTCCTGAGTTGATGAAGTCGCGGGTGCTGGAGCTCAATGCTTCTGATGAACGTGGTATTTCGATTATTCGCGAGAAAGTCAAAGACTTTGCCCGTACACAACTCACGAACCCACCACCTGGATACAAGTCAAAATATCCCTGTCCTCCATTCAAGCTCATTATCCTCGATGAGGCGGACAGTATGACACAGGACGCACAGAGCGCTCTGCGCCGGACGATGGAAACATACAGCAAAATCACCCGCTTCTGCCTGATCTGCAACTATGTCACACGTATCATCGATCCATTGGCCAGCCGTTGTAGCAAGTTCCGATTCAAAAGCCTCGACCAAGGGAACGCGCGGAAGCGGCTGGAGGAGATCGCGCAATTAGAGAACGTGGGACTTGCAGACGGTGCAGTGGATGCCCTGATCCGATGCAGCGAAGGAGACTTGAGAAAAGCGATCACTTTCTTGCAAAGTGCTGCCAGATTGGTCGGGGCCTCCCAGGCACCGCAAGGTGATAGTGAGGATGGTGACAAGATGGATGTGGACAAAACACTGGTAACTGCCAAGATCGTCGAGGACATCGCCGGAGTAATCCCCGATGATACGATTCAAAAGCTTGTCAAGGCGATGCGTCCTCGCGCGACAGGAGAGACGTACTCGGCCATCGCCAAAGTCGTGGAAGAGATGGTGGCAGACGGATGGAGTGCAGGACAGACCCTCACCCAGCTCCACAAGGCTATCGTCTACGATGAGACTATCCCTGATTCTCAAAAAAACAAGATAGTCATGGTCTTCTCCGAGATCGACAAACGGCTGGTTGACGGTGCCGATGAGCACCTTTCGATGCTAGATTTAGCTCTCCGTATTTCTGGGATCTTAGCCGGCAAATGAGGGTTGCCCGAGAGCCTTCACCTCCGAGGTCTTCCGCATCCTTTCGAAAATAGGATAATAGTTCAAGCCCCATGTCGGCAAGCAGGAGACAACGATGCATAACGCAAGCAGACAGGGTTACAGATACCAGCGGCGTTGGGGAAAGGGTTATGTTTAAATAGAGGGTTTTATTGATAATACTAAGAAAATTTTCGGTATCTCGTCATTTAAAGCAGCCCAAGGTTCCCATCCAATGTGTCCCACACGGTTTTGAGAGTTGCTGGCTTTTCAGCCTTGGCAGGATACCTCTTCGACCCTTGGTGTCTACTAGTTGGCTGGTCTTTTGCTCCTGAACCCTCCGCTTCGGTCGCGCGGGTTTGCTCGGCCGGGCTCTCCTGTTCCCCTATGTTTGTGCTGGTTCCCAGAAACTCGTCTATTTCACCGAGCGTGCGCATGGAACATTCCAGAGCAAGTTGACCTTCATCAATTTTCTCAGCCACTGCCTCCAGGGTCGCAATTTTGGCCGATTCTGCAGCAAAGACCCAGGGCTTGACCCAACTAGAAGGGCCAGAGATATCGGATGTCCCTATAGTGTCGGAAGGGAGTGTAGGAG
>JAAFKN010000256.1:0-16557 GCA_011800035.1 Thermochaetoides dissita | reverse complement strand
GGTAGAATCAATTTGGATTTAGATGAGAGGGTGTATTTTCGTGTGACATTCGCTTGTCTGTGACATTCGCTTATCAACCACGTTACAGTAAGTTTCGAAATTGATTGCGTTCGTTCCAGCGCACGCTCACCGTGCCAGCGTAGTGTCGTTGCCCGCTTTCAGTGGTTCCATCAGATCGATCACGTCCTCTGATTGGCTCTCCTTCAGCGAAACCTCACCGGGATGGCATCCACGGCGCCCCGACACCTGCCAAGAGCTGGAGCAAGGCTCTGGGAGGGTCCAGTCGGGGTTGAGGTTCACTGGGCCAGTTCCTGGCTACCCTGGCTGAGGTGCCCTGGAGGGCAAGAGGGATCCAAGCACCAAGCAGAGCACAACCTGTGGACGCAGGCACGAACGCAACCTTCTCTGTCTATTCGCGAATCATTTCCATTCCCCTAAGCAGACGCCGCCTTCCACAGCCGCCCTCCTTCAACGACGCAAGCCACCCATACACTGCGTGCCCGGCAATTGACCCTCAATTGTGCCCGTTTCGCGGCGCAACGAGCATGGAAAGGAAAGCAGAGCGCCAGGAGTGCACCAGGCCACCAGAGAGAGCCGCGCGGTATCATACAATCCACTGATCCCGACTGAGTGATTCCGCACTGCCGGTTGCATGTTCCCCGTTTCCGGCGCTTACGGCAGAGGGCAGACAGCGCTAGACGATCCAACACCACGCCAACATACCCACACTCCCCAAGTTCCAGGTGTCAGCGACGTACGGAGGAACCACAGCCGCATAAGCAGAGCATGCCACCCCGTCGCTCCCACAAAAAGTCCAGGACCGGTTGCCGGCGCTGCAAGGCGCGCAAGATCAAGGTGTGCCCTTTGTCCTCGAGCCATCGAGCCATGGCTCTCGGATCCATTCCGACATGCTGACCGCATCTCGGTGACAGTGCGATGAGGTCCATCCACGATGTGGTAACTGCGTGAAGCACGGCGTTAAATGTGACTTTGAGTATCCAGAGGTCCTGGCCGAACTCCAGGCTGCTCAAGCCGCCTCACAGTCCCCGTCCACGCTTTCGGCAGCGTCCAGCTATGCATCTCCCGCCGCCGGGCCTAGCTCGGCCCGCAGCACTGCCACTCCCCTGTGCCGTCCGCCGCCAACAGCAGCGTTATCACAGACTACTTCTCCGGGCCAGCGCTTGCTTGAGCTCCGGCTGATGCATCATTACACCGCCATGACCTGCAAGACCTTCACCTTTACAGCCCCAGTGACCGAGGACATATGGAAGATAACAGTCCCGAACCTTGCCTTCTCTGGGTCTCAACATCTTGCGGATGCTATCCTTGCCGTGGCTGCTCTCCATCTCCGGAGCATGCGGCCGGATGATAAGGAGATGGTCCGCGCTTCTCACGCTTATATGGCCGCCTCTCTTTCCGAGTACAGCGCGGCCCTCACCAAGGGCATCGACCATACCAATGCCGAAGCCCTTTTCTTGACTGCTGCTCTGATAGCCTTCCAGTCTACCGCCACCCGTGTCTTCAGTAAGGATGAGCCACAAGTTGGTTCGGAAGACAGCGACAAGCGGGGCCCATCGGGATGTTATACAATCCCGTTCTCCTGGTTCCATTCATTCCAGGGCGTTAAGGCCATCACTGCTGCCTCGTGGCAATATCTGCGTGTCAGCCCCGTTGTAACCCAGGTTATCAACTCTCAGGCAGCGCTTCAACTTGACTTCCGCACTGGTCCAGAGACCTTTTTCGGCCACCTGCTTGAAGGTATGGAAGAAGAACTTGCGGCTATGGCCTCCGAACACTCCTCTGCGGACACAGATTCCACAAATGACCAACAACCACAGCAACCACCACGCAAACGCCGACCCCTAACCCCCGAACTCATCGCCTCAACTCGTCAAGCGTACCAGCACGCTGTTGCTGTCCTTAACTGGGCTCACAAGATCCCACATAAGGGCGCCCCTCTTGCCTTCCCAGCTACTGTCTCTCGCCGCTACATTGAATTGCTCGAAGAACGCCGTCCGCGTGCACTTGCCATCCTGGCTTGTTTCTTCGCTCTGCTCAAGTCCCTTGACTCTGTCTGGTGGTTACAGGGCATGGCCCGCCGCGAGGTTCTCGGAGTGGTTTCCCTGTTCAACAGTGATTATTTTGGGCCAGATGCATATCGCACATGGTGGCCTCATCTCGAATGGGCCATGAGGATTGCATTGTGGGAGCCGCCGCCTGGGTCTCAACCCACCCCCGATTCTCCTCCGGGAGGTGTTGTAATCCCTCCTGAAATATGGGGAGCCGATTGGTATGCAGAGGAGCAGGCCTTGGCGAGAGGGCAGGCACAACATGGTGGTTATGTGAGGCATATTGAGCTGTTGAGCCAGATGAGCAGCGCCTTGCAGACTTTCCCGCCAATAGTGGATTATATAGGGATGGCGAATCCAGAGAGCTGAAGACGATTCGAACTTTTGACGGATACTAACAGATACTGTTATGTGTGAATACCCGGAACCCAAGATATAGGAGGGTAATGGTAATGACCCCGGATGTTCGATGGGCTATCTCTAAAACGGAGATTAGGGAGTGTATAAAATTCTAGTACAAAGGACACGCAAGCACAGTGAGCCATTCATCCAAAAGAGGATTAACATATCAGAATCCAACCAGCAAATGACGCCATTTCCATTGCCTGCAGTAAAGATAACATCCCCCAAAGAACGCCTCTTACTCCACAAATAAAGGACAACAGTCTAATTACTTTGGACATCACTCGCCCCTCAACTCTTGACCTTCTTTTTCTTCTTCTTCCCGCTTTCAGCTTCCACGACGTCCGCTCCAACATTTTCACCGCCATCATCCTCATCCCTCCCTCTCTTCAGACCCTTCATCTTCCTCGTCTGCAGCTTGCTCAGATCGGTCTTGCCCATGTGGATACGACCAATCTTGTCACCCAGCATATCCATCGAGATATTCTTCTTGGTCCGCTCTTCCTGCGGCGTCTTGGCCTTCTTCATGGCCTCCTTGAGCATGGCCGGATCGGGCTCGCGCATCCGGCCCAGACGGAAGTCCATCCGCGGACCGTGCTCCTCGACCTCCACGCGCGGCAGGCGAGTCCCCGAGCGCTTGGTGCGGATGCCGTAGACGCGCAGGCGCAGGATCGGTTTTTGGGAGGGGTCGATGCTGCGAGGATCGGTCATTCCCGGGAGAGGGGCCGGGTTCTCGCCGTCGTTGTTGGTCGAGGTCGAGGATGTGGGCTCGTCGGCTGTGACAACGACGACGAAGCGCAAGCCTTCCACGTCGATCTTGTCGGAGGGCTCGCCGCGGAAGAAGTCGATTAGCATGGACTTGGCCATGGTAAAAGCGTTCGGGACGGGGGATTCACTAGGAACATCGGGTTAGCGAGGAGTTCTAGATTTTGTACAGTCTTGAAGGGGGGCCATACAATGCTGTCCCCGCGAACACCATCATCGGGCGTATCCCGATCGGGATCTTGTTGGTCTTGAACTGGGATATGCTCCGATACGTATCGGGGTCCAGATAGAACTCCAGCATGTCCAGGACTTTATAGTCAAACATGCGCACGAACGTCAAAGTGTGTGGCCGCTTCTTGTTGCTGCTGCCAAAAACCATTAAACTGCAGTCGTTCTTCTCGGAAAAGAAACACAGCGAGGTGGCATCCTCGAATGGGTGGATTGCATTCTTCTTGTGGAAGCGCTTCGCATGGACCTGCCGCATAGCGTACAGGTCGTTCATGGCATCTTGGGTCTAAGAAACCGTAGAGTTAGCCAAAAACTTAAAGCATCGATATGGTTGCAGTGCCATTGGAGACCATACAATCTGACTGCAAGTGGTGCCGCGGAGGAACAGACAAATCTTAGGGTTCTCGACGATCTTCGGCGCCCGCTTCTCGAGCGCGCGCTTGGAGCGCGCATTCCGGGGTTTTCTGTTCAGAATCGTTAGATTACGGTCAATCATGTGGAGTAAACCAGAACTAATCAGTGCGTACATTTGACGAAGCATTTTTGCGACAGCAGTCCTGTCTGAAGATTCCTAGCTGTTGCGTCGGCTGCTTTTCCAATGTGATCCAATGCGCAAAGAAATTCCAGACAGGGACTCTTATCGATAAGATCTTGTACGCTGGTGTGGGGATTATTGTGGGAATGATCACGTGCTCGCGCTTATCGGCCGTTGCTGGTGTGAATGCCAAGACTGTTTACTTCTATTCCGCCCCCTATCCTTCCCCTTACAATCTAGCACCGCACTACATACTCAGCACGCACCTGGTCTTCCAAAAAAAAAGAAAATCCCTAAAAAAGCATGTAGACTTAAATAACCTCATTTTAACTCAGTTTTGGCTGCTTTGAAGATTTGTTTCCTTAGTTCCGACAACCAATATGTCTTGTGATCCATGACTCTCATGTTGGCTGACCTGATCGAGGAAGCAACAACCCAAGGGCCGCCACCTAAATCAACATAACCAGATTCTCGACCATTCTAAGCAATTACATCTCACATGTGCCTGCTATCTAATGCGATGTTGTGGTGCCTGAGGTCTAGGCCCTCGGAGTTCTCCTGCTCTGCCACGGAGAAACGGCTCTCAACTAAAGCAGGCAGAACTTCCACCGCTTGGCCGTGGACAAATCTTCTTTGTCAGGACTTGGCATGATCGGCTTATCCAGTACCTTTGGGATCAGCAACAAATCTTTCTTCGTCATCAGCCATATACACCTGTACAGTTTTTTGTATGGTCCTAGACTCGTCTTATCTTTGCTAGCTCCATTAGCCGATCGCCGGAATGCGCCAGGAAGAGAAAGCCCCACTTGAGGGCGAAAAGATCTTGGATATACCCAAAGATCAAAAACAGAAACTGACCGAGGACATCCCAGTGCTTCCAGGTTTCCCAATTTCTCTCGAAGGCAAACCTGAGAACGAAGACGCAAGCCCTGCCAAAACTCCATCCAAACCCGAGGAGAAACGTGAGCTCTTCTCGACAAAATGGAAGTTAACACGAATCAAGGAGGAATGGGAGGTACGGGAATTTCGGCCACCTAGCCCACCAACTGTTCCGACCGCCTCGCTGTCAGACCTCATGTTGGGGCCATCTGTTATGGAAGCATACCTCGCGAAGAACAAAGGAAAACAGCTCCAAAGCAGCGATGGCAAGCCAGCCACAAATGTGTGGTATTGGAATGCAGTCGAACACGAATCTGCTGATTTAGGGCAGATTCCTGGAGAAAGCATTGGCACGGTGTCCTACGTCAATCCTGACTTTGAGGCTTTTGTCAATGAGCTCGCATCATCAGACCCAGACGAGGACTTGAAGAGGGTAAAAGCTGATATCGACGACGCCTATGAGAACCACCGCATCGTCGACAATTTGTGTGTTGCTTGCGAGAATCAGGGCCTGAAGCAATGCAACTTATGCAAGCTCGCACGATACTGCTCCAAGGAGTGTCAGACCGCCGATTGGCCCATGCACAAGAAGGTCTGCAAGGGCTTTGCAGTTGAAACGGTTGATAATGCACGGCCAAGTCCAAAACATCGCCGTATACTCTTTTTTCCGGCCTACGATCCGAAACCAAAGCTTTTGTGGGCTGTTCCAGAACTCGTGGGGGAACGCAGTGTTATCAAAGTTGAGCATCCTGACATTGAAAAGTTCTGGAACGCTGTGCGCGAAAGCGAAAATGATCTCCTTGACAAGTGGATTCAAATCGCTAGAATTAACCTCCATCCGCCGTTCAAGAGCCGGTAAGCCCACCTGCCCAATTTAATTCCAACTATAGGCAGGGGTTGACGAAAAGCCTCGCTATGATTCTAGCCGCATCGGCACCACATTACTGGTGCAATACTACGGCATCAAATTTCCAAGGCCAAAGTCTCTTGTTCATGTCAACAGGTCTATCAACGCCATTTCTGAACCGGGATACTTGAGGTAAGGTGCCAATGCAATTGATGCACTTACACTTTCTTGATTGAAGTGGCACAATGAACTGATTCTGATCTGTTGAATAGACCGTTTTTCGGACCTGTCCTCGTCTTTTCCGATGAGGGAAAAAGCGACCCTAGAGGCCGAGAAATTCGGGACATTACACCTCGAGAAGTCCATACGGCCGTGCGTTTCTTTGAGACGCTCGATTGTCCATGTCTCAAGGACCCTAAGCAGTGGCCATCTGAAGTAATCAGTGGCATCAAGGTCTCCGATTTGCGGCTTGGCCTCAATGTCGCAATGGGAATCCAACAGCCGTATGAACCAGTCTATGTCCCTCTCCAACCCATAAAGCAGGTTGACTCACCTATCGCCCTCGCCTTCTTACTTGGTCTGCGATGGTATCTGCGGGACGGCAATTATCTGTCTCGGGAATACGGTGCCAATATGTGGTCCGATTTGAAGTTGTTCTACCTTGGAATCACTGCGGTCGTCGACCAGCATTTTTATGCCAACTCCAAGAAAACGGACCACAGACGAGAAGTGCAGGATGCCGCCAGCGGTGCCAGTTCTGCGAACTCAGTTCGGCCATTTGGTCGCCCGTCCTTTATTCCAGGCAAGTTCATCGGAAGCATAATTGTTCTGCATGGCTCGGGGAAACCGCTTGACATAGCCCACCTGCTCTGCTTCGATAACTATATGCAAGACGTGTTCAGCCGCGCCGAAACACCGACAAAAGAAGGGTTCGAAGGATTTTGGGAGAAGTGGCGTGTTGGCACACATGGCAATTTGCTACAGCTTCCGTCTCCATATGAGTTGGAGAAGGACGAAATCAAAGATCGATTGGGGTGGTTCAACCCTAAGTTGGTCATGGAGACAATCAGCCAGCACAAAGAAGAGTTGTTGGTAGTTGTAAAGAAGGAAGCCAAGGCAATGATAGGCAAACAGATAAGTTCACAGGATGGCCAGGTGAAGCGTAGTTCGAGAGAAGAGTGGGAGAGGCAGGTGGTTGAGGAGGGTCTCAAGGATTAAAGTCACCTCCCTGTGGATTGGTTCACTCGTCTCTGCTGGAGTCTCGTTATGCTCAAGTTATCTCTGCGACTTGTTGCTAGTCAAGTGCCAAGGCTGAACACGGCTAGCATCAGGTGTTCAAGTGTTCAGGAGTAGCCCTGGTAAGGAATCATTGTTAATGGTGGTCTGCTGGTCATAGATAGAGAGTTCGCTCAATGGTATGCTTTATCGTTTTCACTCAGAAAACCGATTCCAAGTCAACGTGGTTCTGTTGTTGGGACCATGCCTGGCATTTCTTGGAATATCTACTGCCTCTTACCTAAGGAGACACTGCCCAGGGGAAAACGTGACACATTTGCTTTTGCATAGCTACCCGAGAAAACGGATTTTAAGGTAGGAACACGACACCGAGTATTTGAGCCGATAAAGTAGATTAAATCGATTACAGCTCCTTATATTATGACGCATGGAGTTTAGGGACAGGCCTAGTCCACCCAACCGCCACACATATTGCAAGATTAACAAAACCAAGCACTTGAAACTCCTTTGCATAACCTATTGAGGTGCCACTCTTGCCAACAGACCGAAAAACTATTGCAAACAACACACCCCCAAGGTTCCCTGCTGCACCAGTAAGCCCAGAAACCAAACCATTAGCTTCCGGGTGGACGTGAGGGAGCAGGCTGAAGTTGGCGCCATTCCCGGCTTCGAGGAAGACAGCTGCTAGCACGACAAGTACTACAATCGTTGCCTGGCTGGGGATGGACACCGAAGCGAAGTGGCTAAGAATAAGGAGAAATGTGCCGCTAAGCAGTCCACATGAAAGGATCCAGGCTTTTTTGTACCAGAGTGGTGGGATCTTGGACGTTGGCGGGTGGGTGTAGAGGATATCGCTGATGGCACCACCCAGGGGCCGAGTGATGAAGTTGAGGAAGCCGAAGATGGCGGCTAGGTTGGCGGCTTTGGATGGGGTCAAGGACGAAGGGAAGGTGGCGAGGTAGAAGGAGGAGAGGATTGAGTTGATGGCGAGCTCTGAGCCGAAGGAGGCGAGGTAGGTTAGAGCGTGGAAAAGCGTTTGGGGGGAAAGGAGGACTGTTAGGGTATTTGATGTTGATGCTAGTGAGCGCGTTGGTGTAGTTGGGATCTGAGGATGGGATTTCTCGAGGTCTGGTTGTCTTTCGATTGAGGGAGCGCGAGACAGTTCAGGAGAGGTGAGCGACTTGTCGGATAACAATTTGGGTATATCGGTGATTGTGCTATTGGCTGTGATGCTGGTTTCTTGAAGGGGACGTTTGTTCCAATCCCCGGCTGGAGTGTCGGAGCACAGAAGCAGGAGTGCCACACCGGTGGTAATGACCATGCAGAGAGGAACTAGAAAGGTAAGACGCCAAGCTTGAGCAGGAGCGTGGCCGTAAGAAACAAGGGTGTCGTAGACGGCCGGCATGATGAAGTAAGTGATTCCACCGCCAGCATTACCGAAGCCCCCTGCGATAGCATTGGTGGTACCCACAACGTTGACATCGAAGAAACTGGTTGACCAGACCTGGCATGGAACAAAAGATCCTCCCAAGACACCGATGAAGAATCGACTGACGTACAGACTTGTAGCATCGTGGACAAGAGGGGCTAGGCCAAGAGGGATTGAACCGACAAGGAGAAGCCCGCCAAACACTTTGCGAGGACCAAATCGGTCACATAAGGGTCCAGATATTAATCGGACAAACAGTCTATGAATGTTAGCAAGTAAACCCAGCCACGGTGTTAATTTGGTTGAGTGACTTACGTTGCACACAAGGAAACAATATTGGAGTTGGCGACCTGGACAGGAGACAGATGGAGGTCGTACTTGATGACATAGGATAACTGTGTCTCCGCGTCAGTATCCCTCAGCTAGCGGAACTGTCCAATTAATACCAGGGAACCATACCAGCGGCGGAAATGTATACCATGCCCAAAAGGCTATCATAAAACCAAACCAGGAGAAAAAGAACACGCGCCCATAGATGTCCAACGGGTTGAATAATGGGATTGACCGGGCTTTGAGTGTAATAGGGTTTACCTCAGGAGATGCATAAAGGTATCTCAATTTGAAGCCCATGGCAATTTGTCACCTAGCTGTCATTGCTAGAGCAGTCTTGGTTGTAAAGAAGGTTGCTACAAGTTTGCCAGAGCATTTAATGTCCAAACCGTGAATACATATCAGTTTTTTCTATATGAGACAAGGGAGTGCATCTGTGAACCGCCACACGACTGGTATGGTATTCCTTGTGTCACTATCATATTGATGATTTCTATCGTCTTTGTAAAGCGGCATGTTATCTACGGCACATGAGAGATCAATACAAACAACCATCTTGACTGGATTGGGAGTGTAGGATTGTGCGGAACGAGTATGGTGGGTCTCATGCCTGTTGATATCGGATAAAGGGCTAGGTCCTTAGGCAGGCGATAAGAAACGAGATGGAGACAAGGAGGCAACTTCACACAACATCCTCGGAAATCACAATTTACGAGTTTTAGGTTGCATAGTCAGCCAGCTTGTTGACAAAGGCAATCCGGGCGATGATTTTCCAAAGAGTAACGAGTAATGCTTGCTGTTAAGAATCGATGAAACTGGATTAGGTACAGCAACGTCCTTCTCAAGTTTTCGGATGACATCATTGAGGAATAACTTTTCAGATGATCTTTTCAAGATGTGAACAACCAGTACACTGTTTCCACAGAGGCACAGCCGTTTGGGGAAAATGGGGGGTTATCTGATTGTACCTGATCGATAATAACGATAAGGAACGCTGGAGTGACGGAACCTGACCTCCAATGGCTGTGGGTCCGCTTGCGATCTCCGCGGAGCAAAACGACAGGTTTCCTGCAAAACTTGTAAGGTTCAATTGAAAGGAGTGGCTGTTAGTCATATATGCGATGCACACATCATTGCAGGCGATAAGTCACTTTTGGAAACCCAACTTGTCGATTTCTCTCGGAGCCGGTTGTGTGTGTGAACCGGCCCGAAAGCAAGGCTCCGGCTCTCGGGAGGAGGAAAATGGGGAATGACAGTACGACCGGTCCCCGAGAAGTGTCAAATTTGACAATCCCCTTGCTTGTCTCATCATAGCATTTTTGGCAAGCGGAAGCCTGGGAAGCCTGGATGCCAGGACTCCTGGTGCTTGCGTGCAAGACGAAGGACTCGCAAGCCAAGCAGCGCCTTCTCGAACTGGAGTCATCCACAACCACCTAAAACCACAACTTGACTCCCAGAATTTATTGGATAAAACATATCCCGTCTTTTCAGCTGAAGAGCACCCGGAATTGAAGTGTAGTTGGTGTTTGTGTGCCCTTCCTAACTTAACCCGAACCCTTCCCCAATTGCAACATCGAGCCGCAGGCCACCACACACTGAAAGTTGGGGCTAGCCAAATCCATCTTTTTGCTTCCATCCTTCTGACCGCCTCGGAGGCTGGATAACGCACTCGACCAGCCTCACAATCCGACACCGAAAACTTGGATCCCGATTGTCGTCTTGGCTCATGCTGGCCGCTTTCTGCGCTTCTGTGTTTCCGGCTGTCGGCGGCTGTCGGCAAGCGGGTTTGGACAAAGAAGAGTGCAAAGCAGCTGAATTTCGTTTACAGTGTTGATTCGGTCGAAATTATGCTGGAAAAATCAACAAATTTCTAAAGATTTACGAGTCTGAATGCGAAGACGTGGCCTCGGTGGAAAGTTGTCCACCTACCGAGTCGTCTCCGCCGAGATCTGGGGTCTGCCAAGGCTCATCGGCCGGATGGCCAACACCGGGCTGCATCCCGACTGCCGACACGAGCCCCCCGGACTGACCCACTTTTACCGACCGTGCCGGCGCCGCTTCCGTCTCGACCCGTCCCACGTCCGAAGAGTGATGTCACGCAGAGACTATTGATCCCGGGTTCCTGGAAATTTTTGCATGTCACTGTCATCGTGTCAGTCACTGGTTCCAGATCGGCGGGCCGTTATCGCCATGTTTAGCGCACCACGTCGGATGAGCTATTCGTCCAGGTTTGCTGCCCGCTTAGATCGATTTCACTCCTGGGATCGCAGCAGGGATTCTCATTCCTGACATGTTCGGCGGCAACGTACAGTAGTTTATTCTTTGTACAGGGATCTGGGAGGGGCTTCTCCACGAACCGTCTTGGCAGGATGGGGCTCTTGACAGGCACACCGCCGTCGGAGATCACCTCTCAGGCCCTTCTCCCTCTTCCCGGGTCTCGGCGTGGATCCGCCACTGCAGCCAAGTGTGCCGGATGAGACGTCTCACAGGGCTGAGTGAACGAAAACTCTCTCGGAACGGCTGTCCCATCGGTGCCTTACACTCACTTTTATCTCTTTGGGATGATACATAAACACTTCCCCATTTCCATTTCTGAGCCGCTCACTCCTGGTGTTCATCCCATAACTTCGTTGTCCTATCCCCTACCAAGTGCCCCCCAGTTATCTTCTGTCTCAGATCATAAAATTGCTCCTCTGTAAAACTGCAGATTTCAGTCCACCTCGGTCTTCGTGGGGCCTGGTACCTTTGTTTAAGGATCACTAGATACGCCATTTCTTCACTTCGTCTATCATGCAGCCAACAGACAAACAATTGCCCACTAGCAGCGGCTCATCCACTGAGGGAGTGACTGAAGAGCAACGTAGCAACGTTTCGACGACTCCAGTGTCTACCAAGGATAAACTATGGGAGTATCTGACCGGAAACGTTCGCCCTGCCGTCTTGGCTGAAATTCAGCTCCTTATTCTCACCTTCTGCATCGGTCTTCAAGGTAGGTTAAACATCCTATGTCCCTTGGTCATAAAGTTTATGCTGGTTCCTAACATCGCCTAGATGCTGTTTCTTTCCCTGACTTCCACTGCTTCGCCTCTAACCAAACCGGCAACACGGTCTTCCTCATTCTGGCCCTCGTCTTCCCCAATTTGGATGGCGACATCTTCGAGACGCCCAACATCGCTGTTGCCCTTGGATTCTTCCTTCTTTCTGCTTACATTACTGGCCAGCTTGGACACCTCGTTGGGCCTCGTCGCCGCGCATGGCTTATCTTCAGCAACCTTGTGCAGACTGGTCTCGTCTTCGCCGCGGCTGGAGTCCAATATTCTCAATTGGGTGAGAACAGCGAACTGCCTGTGAAGGGAACTCGCACTCTCCTTGCCATCGGTTTCCTAGCCAGCGCCGCGGGAAGCCAGGTCGTGCTCTCGCGTTCTCTTCGCCTGCAGGAGATCACCACTGCCATGGCCACCGCCGCGTGGCTGGACCTGGTGATCGATCCGAAGCTGTTCAAGCTCCACAACCGCCCGAGGAACAGGAGGGCTGGGTTCTTGATCATTTTCATTCTGGGTACCTTGGCTGGTGCTTACATCTTCAGGAGACACAGCTCGCCGGCTGCCCTTGTGGTGTCCGGTTCCGGGAAGGCCTTGGTGACGTTAATGTTCTTCTTCAATTCCGCAGAAAAGTCAAAGAACGGTGATGAGGAAGCTTGGCTTGACCGGCCTCTGGGTTGAACAGTACTGTGGATAAGCTGTTGAGGATAAGGGAGCAGGGCCAACCACAGCGGCATTATTCAGGGACTGAGCGGGAGAATGTGTTTGTTCTACGCTGGAGTGAAAGGTGGGAATGCAGTCACAGACAGCTTCTGTGGATTGTTCGACACCCCTCCGTCATGACAGGGGAGAGGGATGGGATTGCGATTTTTAGGATATACGTCTAAAAGGACTGCTTCATTGCGTTGGATAAAATAGCACGGCGTTCATGGGATATACCAGCGGGGTTACAGGGGTTTTATAATCTCAATTTCATTTTAGGTAGTCATAAATGGATAAATTAGAAGTAACTACAGGAATAGAACGTTCGTTATTCAAGCAATAGAGACAAGGCTGAGTATTGCTCGGATCATGTTTGGTGAGGCTTGCAAACAGTACCTAGGTAAAAAGTCGATTTCAAGATAAGTAAATCAAGCATTACGTGAGTTACTTTGGACTCACTCTGAGTTCCAAGAATATCGGTGGAAAATTTTTGGAAAGTCCGTTGTCTAACATCTTCTTCGAGTTCTCAGATGAGTCGGGTACCGTGGCCGAAGCTAATAAACTGGGCCTTCTTGAGGTCCGTTTCGAGTATCACTCGAGAGGCTTGAAGAGGACGAAATCAAACGCTGAGCCGCACCGTGTTCTTTGGACTAGTCTTGAAATATACCTTAGATCACTCATGGGATTAAAATTGCGCGGCTGTCATCCTATCAGTAGCTGATGACTTCAACCTCTGTTCTATCTCACGAAGATGCACTGCTCATGATGACCAAACTAGCAATGTCGGCTGTCGAAGCTACTGAAAAGTGAACATTCTCCTTGGGAAGTCAGTATCTACTCATAAAGTGAACATTCTCCTTGGGAAGTCAGTATCTACTCATCTTATGAGTCTGTGATGCTTGGGATGATATGTCACTAGTCGCTGACTGAACCTTGGTGGTGGCAATATTCGGCCAGTTTTTGACAAATGAGCCGTGGAATGACTGGAATATACCTGCTGTAACAAAGATAATTACCAGTGACGACATCCTCGATAAAGATACGTTTACAATGTTTCCATTAGACAACCTCAATACTTACTTTCATCCCAATGCCAACTCTCCTCGGCCCACTTACGGTTCTGATTCTCCTAGCTTCGCGGCCGATTTATTGTAGTATTGATCTTCTCACTTCAGGAACAATTCTACCTTTCAATATCCACAGCAAATTCTACTACCAACCAAAAAAGAGTCAAACAACTGCTGGCACCTGGAACATCAGACCATCCTGCCAGGAGCACACCGTAAGTCTAAAGGCACCGCGTCCCTCTGTTATAACTCCTGCTGACGGAGCGCAAGCTACTGCTCATAATTGCATGCCTTAAGGCGTTCAATCATACCTTCGCAACCCACTTTGTATAAGAGCAGGACACCCCAAGAGATACACGATCGGGCTGGATCAGCCCCAATCACCCACGAGGTTGGTGACGCTTGTACAAGGTACGTACTGGACGCGCCGTCTTGGTTGGGACCCTTTTCTTGGCGCGGCTGCTCCCGCTGGCCTCTTGCTATACTCCGCCAATCACATCGCGAAACAGCCGCCAAGTTCGCATTTCTCTTCCCCACCTTGGCAGCTGGGCCAGCACCTGACGACGCGTCTCACGTTGGAGCGGGACGCGTCTCGCGGAGGATTTACCGGTTTGCATGGAAAGATACCCGCGCAAGCTCTTATCACGTCCCATGCCTCTTGGCCCCAAAACCTCTTCCTGGTTCTTGTCGTCACACTCACTGGACGTTTGCATGCCCGACTTGCGACGGCGCGCGGTTGCAGGCTGGGACCGCCGTTCCAACTCGACTTGATGACGAAAAACAATCTCCGCGAGCATCTTGGCTGGTTGCTGCAGAGCGTGTCGCGGTCACCGCCGTCGGGTCCCGAGTTTCCTGCAGTGTTTGATGCGGGAGACGCCTTCGAGGCCAACAATGCCCCTGATGTCTCGACGAACTCCTCCAGCGCACTTGATGCGTCTGGCGTGGAAAACCGCATCTCTCGGCCTCCTGCGAGGTCTCACAATACTTCTGAGCCCGCGACCTTCGCCGAGTCTTTGATGGGGCAACAGCCATTCCAACAACATCGCAGGCCTGACCACCAGCCCTCTCGCGCCGCATCCGCTTTATCCTTCCAGTCTGGCTCTCACTCGAACCTGCCCTCAAACACCCTCTCCGATTCGTTTCCAAACACTCGCCCTACCTCTTCTTCTTTTTCCGATACTCCCTCTAATGCCACACTCTCCACGCGTCCAGAGCCAAATCAAGCCGCATCTAACACTAGGTTACGAAATGCTAACAAGGAATTGCCTAAACGAAAGATGGTGAGCAAACCTCTAAGTACCTGCTCCGATCGCCCAACATCGGCACCAGGCGCCAAACAACAGCAACCCATGCCGACCCTGGCACCGACTACTAGCACAACCACACCAATTGGACCTCTGCAGAGAGCCTACTCCGACATGGTCACCCAGAACTCATCAAAATTTAGATCTGAATCGCCTTTCGCCGCTGGTTCTACGGGGCGTGCCTCTTCTGCTACCCAATCCAGTATCGCTGCCGGCATCTCCATGGACGACGATATCTTCGAGGATGCTCTGGACCTGACCGATGTCAATGCATTTGATTCCAGTTCAGTGGTGGCATTTGGAGAAGAGAGGACACTGTGGAGAGAGGATTACGCTGAACGTCCTGAGCCCATTTCCAGCCGGACACTTAAGGCGAATCGCGACAGTCCCAGGTTGGACGCTACAGCAACAAAGCCCCCCTCATCCACGCAAGAGGAATTTCCGAATATTGAGGATTTAATCTCCCCATCAGCAGTTCCGAAGTCGACCTCAAGGCCAAAATATTCGAGTCTTGTTTCCTCCGACATCTCTCCATTCTCTCCAGTTTCTACAGCCGTCACATCGTTGGCCAACAAGTCCTCTATTACCATGGACTCGGCCACTCACCGAGGTCAAGATTTTGGCTCGGTTGCTGGGAGGTCTCGGGCTAGAGTGACTAGAACTCCCTCTCCACAGCCAGGACACATCGGGCGGAAGCGGAAGAGCCCTTCATCTCCTGTTCCGGATAGGATCGCGGAAGCCGATCCAGAGAACTCTGCTTCGGTTCAAGCAAGCAATAAGACTAAGAGGAGCAGGCATGACATTGTCTGGGACTCAGAGGACGATTTTGCAAGTCCACAAACAGTCCGGTCGACCATGGTGATTGACCCGAGCCCGGAGACCACAAGCATAGACCATCGCATGGATACTGATGCGGCTTCCTTATCCATTGAGGAAACTCCAGTGAAGACCTCACAGCTCCCAAATAATTATCACGCTGTTCCTCAAGGTGCTGCGACAATTAAGCAGGTGATGTCAAGTGAGAGTGCGCTGCCAACCGACAAGAGTGAAGATTCAGGGCCTCCCGAAACACCCCATCCCCGGGCTGATGAGCAAAAAAAGAGCTCGCAAAGCTCTTTGAGTTCAGAGATCAAACAAAACAGTAAACTATTGGAGCTGTTCCTTGAGAAACCATCTGTCCTGAAAATCAAGCGGCTTTTCATCAAGGAGCAGCTTCGCAAGACTCAGGAGGATTATATGCAGAGCTTAAAAAAGCGTACATCAAAGGAAGAGCGTGAAAAGGCCCGTAATGCTCGGACAATATGGATGGAGAAGCAAAGGGCATTGGAGGCCATTCCGGACCTTCTTCAGGTTCACAAGGACCTTCTTGCCCAGCGAGAGGCCCTCGTCACCCAGATGGTCGAAGCCTTTGCAGAGGGCAAGGACCTCACAACGGATGAAGAACGACTGGACTCTTTGAGCGAGGTCATCAAGGTCAAAGAAATCGACATGCTCCAGAACCTTATTGCCGCTGGCTTCGACGACTTTGACTTCCTTAAGGACCCCAACGATTCCATTGCTGCCCCTGACTCACCAGATAATGTTCCTGTGGTTCTTGCTACACAACCATCTCACAAGACTGACCCCGACAAGGACATCCCCATTCCAGAATACAATTTTCAGGTCGTTTCTCAAACACAGCATTCACCGCTGATCCGACCTCAACAGGCCGAGCCCACGAGAC